>LR812542.1:44237664-44272664 GCA_903798195.1 Danio kyathit
TATTTTTATAATTTTTTTATTATTATTAATGTTTAAATAGGATAATTTACTAATTTTTATAGTAATATAGTTATTCTTATAGTATAATTTTTATAATAATAAAAAACAACAACATAACATTCATATGACATTTGTTTTAAAATTATTTAGGGTTATTCAGGTAACATAAACAAAAAAAAACAAAACAAAAAAAAAACCCAGACAAATAAATAAATAAATGAATGAATAAATGAATGAACGATACTTATTATTATTCAATGATAGTCAAACACAAACAACAATTATTAAAATGGTTACATCTTACAGACTCTTGACCAAAGATATAAACAGCTAACCAGAATGAATGACCTCACCACAGAATGCTGTTGTGGCCAATCGGCTTCTCTCTAGAGGTGGAGCCCATTTCGCCCAGATCCCATGACATGCTGGGTAAGAAACACCCTGAGCAGGAGAAACAGCAGATGATGTCATAAACTATATTCAGAGCATTACTGTGCGCACAGAAAAACCAGATCTCCTGCTTTGTTTGACTAAATCTACAGTTAATCTATACAGTTGAAGACAGAATTTTTAGCTCTACTGAATATTTTTTTCCCCAATTTCTGTTTAACCGAAAGAAGATTTTTTCAACACAGAAATAACGTTAAATTAATACTAATGCTACTTTCATAAGTAACTTTAAATTTATACGAATGCTACTTTCATAAGTAACTTTAAATTTATAGGAATGCTACTTTCATAAGTAACGTTAAATTTATACGAATGCTACTTTCATAAGTAACGTTAAATTTATACGAATGCTACTTTCATATGTAACGTTAAATTTATATGAATGCTACTTTCAGAAGTAACGTTAAATTTATACGAATGCTACTTTCAGAAGTAAAATTACATTTATACAAATGCTACTATAGAAGTAACATTAAATTTATACAATGCTACTTTCAGTAGTAACGTTAAACTTATGCGAATGCTACTTTCAGAAATAATGTTAAATTTGCACAAATGCTACTTTTAGAAGCAACGTTAAATTTATATGAATGCTATTTTCAGAAGTAAAGTTCCATTTATACGAATGTTACTTTCAGAAATAACGTTAACTTTCCATGAATGTTACTTTCAGAAGTAACGTAAAATTCATACAAATGCTACTTTAAGAAGAATGTTACAATTATATTTTCAAAATTCTGTTACACTTATAAGGATGTTACTTTCAAAACAATGTAACTTTCTGAAGAATGTTACTTAAATGTTGTGCTTACTGAAATGTTACTTGTCAAGCGTGCAGCTGCCAAGATGCCACTTGCCACCAGTTTTGCCATATTTCAGAGCTGCAACATCACTGTAGTGCCCAAAAGCACAAGGTGTGCAATACTCAGAGACATGGCCAAGGTAAGAAAGGCTGAAAAACGACCACCACTGAACAAGACACACAAGCTGAAACGTCAAGACTGGGCCAAGAAATATCTCAAGACTGATTTTTCTAAGGTTTTATGGACTGATGAAATGAGAGTGAGTCTTGATGGGCCCGTGGCTGGATCAGTAAAGGGCAGAGAGCTCCAGTCCGACTCAGACGCCAGCAAGGTGGAGGTGGAGTACTGGTTTGGGCTGGTATCATCAAAGATGAGCTTGTGGGGCCTTTTGGGGTTGAGGATGGAGTCAAGCTCAACTCAGTCCTACTGCCAGTTTCTGGAAAACATCTTCAAGCAGTGGTACAGGAAGAAGTTTGCATCCTTCAAGAAAAACATGATTTTCATGCAGGACAATGCTCCATCACACGCGTCCAAGTACTCCACAATGTGGCTGGCAAGAAAGGGTCTAAAAGAAGAAAAACTAATGACATGGCCTCCTTGTTCACCTGATCTGAACCCCATAGAGAACCTGTGGTCCATCATCAAATGTGAGATTTACAAGGAGGGAAAACAGTACACCTCTCTGAACAGTGTCTGGCAGGCTGTGGTTGCTGCTACACGCAATGTTGATGGTGAACAGATCAAAACACTGACAGAATCCATGGATGGCAGGCTTTTGAGTGTCCTTGCAAAGAAAGGTGGCTATATTGGTCACTGATTTGTTTTTGTTTTGTTTTTGAATGTCAGAAATGTATATTTGTGAATGTTGAGATGTTATATTGGTTTCACTGGTGAAAATAAATCATTGAAATGGGTATATATTTGTTTTTTGTTAAGTTGCCTAATAATTCTGCACAGTAATAGTCACCTGCACACACAGATATCCTCCTAAAATAGCTCAAACTAAAAACAAACTAAAAACTACTTTCAAAAATATTCAGCTTTGATATTAATGAGTTTTTTAGGTTCATTGAGAACATGGTTGTTGTTCAATAATAAAATTAATCCTCAAAAATACAACTTGCCTAATAATTCTGCACTCCCTGTATATACTGTATATATATTTGATGAAAGTGATCCTGACTGAAATCAAGTTAAAACTTACTTCTGATCAAATGCATTTCTTTCTTTTTCTTGTATTTTGTTTACCTCAACGAGCCCCTGTAATATCCTCACTAGGATCACACAGCCGAAGTGCATTCGGGCCGCAGTGGGAATCATCATATTCAGGATAGACGTGGACACCACCGCAAAGCCAAAAACCCTGAATAAACAGAGACACGTCCACTGCATTAGGAGGGTTTTATTCTTTTAAACATCTTCATTCAGTGACCGGATGACTGACTGACCTGTTGGCAGCAAACTTCTGACAGATAAAACCTCCAGGAATCTGAGTGACGATATATCCCCAAAAAAACGAGCCATGAATCATTCCTACAGTCTCTGGATCCCAGGAGAACTGTGCTTTCTGAAACACACGAACACAAAACATGCACTTTAAGTCTTTAACTAAAACATACAGACCAAAAATACTGTAACGCAGAAATATTACTGCACTCGCTTCATATTGCTTCCATTACATTCACATGACAGTCTTGTAGCATAACACTGCATTGAAATGCTTACTGTTGCTTAATATTTTGCATAATACTATTTAGTATACAGAGTTTACATAAGTAATGTCACAAAATTGTATTTGTGTGTTATTAAATTACACTGCTGCAAGTATAACTGTTTTCATTGACCCATTTACAGTATTTTCATTGGCTCACAATATTTAATATTTTGCATTGGGTTAAATGTGCTCACATAATACCTGTGCTGCTTTAATAAAATGCACCAAAAATATGTCAGCACCACACAATTTGCTTAATTGACCCCTACTGGATAACATTTTTCAGTGGCAAATACTGATTATAATGCGAATCAGTGCCAAAAATTGGTTAAAAGTTGTGTCAGCACCATCTATTGGTCAAAATCTGTCTAATTGTCACCTATTGGTTGGAATTTGTGTCATCATTACCTATTGGTCAAAATTAGGTTGTACTGATCAAGATTTGTCTTAGTACCACTGGTTGGTCAAAATCTGAGTCAACGTAATCCTATTGGTCTAATTTTTTGGGCAATGCCACCTATTGGTCAATGTTCAATGAGTCACTTTATTCAATATGCCACTTTATTGGTCAAAATATGGAACAGCACCAAGCACTGATAAAAACATATCTTAGTTGCCCCCAGCTGGTCAAAATCTGCTTCAAATTTCTTCCAGTGCCACATACTGATCTACATTTGAACCAGTGACACCTATTGGTTAAAAGTTGTGTCAGCACCAACTATTGTTCTAATATTGTTCTAATACAGTGGTTCTCAAAGTGGGGGTCGGGATCCCCCTAGGGCACAGGTGTCAAACTCAGTTCCTGAAGGACCGGAGCTCTGCACAGTTTAGTTCCAACCCTAATTAAACACACCTGATCAAACTAATTGAGTCCTTCAGGCTTGTTTGAAACCTGCAGGTAAGTGTGTTGAAGCAGGGTTGGAACTAAGCTGTGTAGGGCTGCAGCCCTCCAGGATCTGAGTTTGACACCCCTGCCCTAGGGGTTGCGGGACAATGAAGGGGGGGGGGGGGGGGGGGGGGGTGTGTTTCAATTTGGGGGTTCAAATGGTTCAATTTTTATTAAACCATAAGAACTACCATATTTTTTCCATAACCTACAGAAGAGAAAATATGTACTACTATAGTACTACAGTATACTACTATATACTATATAGTTACTATAGTATCTCATAGTTACTAGTTCTATTGGATTGCGACCTCTGGAGTAATTACATTATATTAAAGACACAGCAATAGTGTCAGATACAGCAGATTGATTTTATAACACCAGGTTAAACTTTCTGGCACATTTACAGCACTGACATACATTAAAAAAAAATTCAATGAAGAATAGACTTGGGTCTATTGGTGTGTGTGTGTGCCATTTCATGCAAGGTTTCTGTATTTGTAACCACCTCAGAGGATATTGGGGGTCACGAGTCACTGGCATTGTTATTTTGGGGGTCGCAGGCTGAAAAGTTTGGGAACCCCTGTTCTAATCTATATCTAACATCACATTACCAGTCAAAGTGTCAGTCATTGCCATCTATTGGTCAAAAATTGTCTTATGCCGAGTTCAGACTGCATGATTGTCAAAGTAGTCGTGTCACAGATGTTTCCACACTGCATGACTATCTGGGTTAGCGTTCTGTCTGTGCTGTGTTTACACTGTAGGATGGATCGGCGACAGGAGAGTTCACACTGCATGACTTTAAAATAGGAAGAATCGCCGACAACATTGTCCAAACTACGTCTCACAACCAAACAAATGCGAGAAGTGACATGGAAACAACGCGAGGTCACGTAATATATCTTTCGTTACATAATGTAAACAGAAGGCTTTAGCTTTAGAAACTTGTGTTGCTCACCTGGCTTTTGAACAGAATTAACAATCTCTCCTCAACTTTTTTTACTTTTCGACCTGATTGGGATATTGTTCAGACGACACGTCAAACAGACACAGTGCTCCTGCCAATTTTGCACTCGTTTTTCCTCCATTTCTTGGGTTCAAATAAACTGAAAATGAGCGCTTTTAACTTCTCCCCCAACCTCCCGCTGCCCTGCAGGTACTCACACTAGTGGATGCTGCTCTCTCATTGGCTGTAGGTGATGTTATTTTCACTCAACACATTTCACACGACACGATTTGAATCGCGGACAGATCCAGATATTCAGCATGCCAAATATCTCACGGGCATCGGCAACTCATCTGTGATTCTCTCATATCGTGTCCTTGATAGTTCACACTGTGTGATCGTCACTCACGTGAACGAGCACCGATTTGCCTGTGATTTCAGGCATTTGTAGGCGATTTCTCAAAACCTGTCGGCAAGTTGAAATCAGGGCTAAAATCATGCAGTCTGAACTCGGCATTAGTATCACTGATTTGCCAAAATTTGAACCACGCCACTTTATTACTTAAAATGTCTGTCAATGCCACTTATTGGTCAAAATTGGTCTTAGTGCCTCCAGTTGGTCAAAATTTGTCTCAGCACCACCTATTGGTCAAAATTTAAAGCAGCGCTCCCTATTGCTCAAGATCTGTGGCTACTCTTGATCAAAATAGCACCACCTATTGGTCAAAATAGTTTGTTCCTTGATTACTAGACTAACATCACAAGCTGAAATCCATAGTAAGAATATTGTTCAAATGTACACGTCAGAATTACTAGCCCTCCATTTAAATTTGAATTGTTTTATATTTTTCCCCTATTGTGTTTAATGGAAAACGATTTATAGAGAAAAAAGATTTCTCAACACATTTCTAATCATAATAGTTTTAACCCTCGTGTCGTGTTCACATCCCGGCCCTTACTTTAGTGTTCACGGTCAAAATTGAGCGGTCTGTTTTAACTGCTCTTATATTTTTATATTTTTTCACCACAAACTTTTTATTCGACATTCTTTAGCTGTGAACAATGTCTCACAGTAGTGTTTAACATGAATTTATAGAATTACAAGTAAAATAACTGCAGTGAAAATACAAATAGGCACTGAGAATGTATTACAAGATAAACAATAGATGACAGAAATCAAAATACTTTGTTTGATTACTAATAGACAGCTCGCTAAAATAAACATCACAGGGTTTGACCAAAGAAATTGAAATTTTAATCCATCTGAAAGATTTATCAACCGACAAAGCACAATCAAAACGATATACTTTCCTGTGTATTGAGTGGTCGAATTTTCATTCAGTCCTTCAATTGGACTATATTAGTGTACTATTATTGGAAATAGTGACTGAGGGTATAGACGGTGAGCATGGACACAGAACTAGCACTAGTTATACTTTGGTCATTTTTGAGTGAGATGATAACGGTATAATCCAATAAAATAATTGATGCTAAGCTAAGCTAAAAGTGCTCCTGCTAGACCAGGGATCACCAATCTTGTTCCTGGAGGGCCGGTGTCCTGCAGATTTTAGCTCCAACCCTAATCAAACTCACCTGAACAAGCTAATCAAGGTCTTACTACGTATAGCGAGTGAGTGAGTGAGTTGGCGTGGTGTGTATGGGGATGTTTTCTGTCTAATGGATGAATATTGTCTGGATACCCATTCATTTCCTATGGCGGTCACTTTTGACCGGGAACACCGCAGGTGTAACAAGGTTGATTAAAACTCTCAAAAATCAAATGTAAAAGTGAGGATCACCCCTTTCATGTTCAAGTGTATAGTGTGGAGCAGGGGTGCTCAATCCTGTTCCTGGAGATCTACCTTCCTGCATAGTTCAGCTCCAACCCTGATCAAACACACCTGAACCAATTAATTAGGACCCGAACAGCACTTGATAATTACAGGTAGGTGTGTTTGATATGGGCTGCAACAGAAATCTGCAGGAAGGTAGATCTCCAGGATTGAGCACCTAAGGTGTGGAGGATATCATAAGATTCGAGGCAATCAGATGTAAAACACAATATTTAAGAGTGTTTTAAGTTGTAAATCGGTCAGATTTGACCCGAACACGACAGGAAGGTTGATAACTTATTTCTAATAACTGATTTATTTTATCTTTGTCATGATGACAGTAGATAATATTTGACTAGATATTTATCAAGATACTAGTATTCAGCTTAAAGTGACATTTCAAGGCTTAACTAGGTTAATTAGGTAAACTGGTTTGTTCTGTAACCAATCGAAAAAAAAAATATTGCTTAAGGGGGCTAATAATATTGACCTTAAAATGACTTTCTCCAGAAGAAAAAATATTATCAGAAATACTGTGAAGATTTCCTCGCTCCATGAAATATCACTTGAGAAATATTAGAAAAAGAATAAATATTTCACAGGAGGGCTAATAATTTTGCCATCAACTATAAATCAAACATTTTAATCCCTGGTGGTGGGTTTTCATCACACACTTAACTCTACTCACCACGATGTAGGGTTTTCCGTCCCTGTAGACGGTGTGGTTGTTGACCATGCTGACGACGGCCACTCCTAGATTACAGCGGATCCCGAAGGAGATGCAGAAGCCCAGGCCTGACAGTATGGCGATGATGTATCGCCGTGGCAGACCGAAACACGTGCAGTCCACCACCGGCAGCTCCTTCTCCTCCTGCAGCTCCGGACGGCCTTCTGCTGACAGCTCGATGGTCTCTCCATTCTCCTGACGCTTCTCCAAAACCCTGACCAAAACAACAACAACAGGTTTCTGACCATCACACACACTTCAGATGCAAATCAAACAAAATTAGTGTTAAATTAATGATGTTTAAAGTACACATCAAATCAAAGCTAACCATATTGACTTTGTTAGCTCACATTGCTAGTTTTGCAGTGAACAATTCATCAGTGCATGTCATTAAGAATAAAAAATAGTTTGCACATCTAAAATTAATATCTGAAAATGCACTTCCTGTTTGTTTTCAGTTAAGTCATGAGATTAGGTCTGTCTGAGGTATTGGGTGTGGCTAACATACTTAACCACACCCCCCAGCTGTCAGTTTTTACAGCGCTATTGGTAGTTTTCATGTGTCATCACACAATTAGGGGAATGCCCAGGCGCCGGGCAAAACATTACTATCTCCCACTGACCACCAACTCACAGGCTGAGTAATTTCTCTTATTTTAGCCAAAAAAATGAATAATAGTTGTAGAAATGTATGGATTTGTGGCGATTGATAGCATCATTGACCCATAACAATCCATGCTGCCTATAACTGTCAGTGCGTTTGCCTTTTCATACAGTTTCTATTCTAATGTGTAGGTCAAGTGCAATTAAAATATAAATCGGTAACACTTTTTCTCACAATTCCTGGCATTAACAAATCATTAACTAACACTACTAGCTTAATAAACTGCTAATTAACTGTTTATTAACAGATAGTAAAGTAGTAGTTTGGTTTAGGTTTCGGGTAGGATTAGGATGCAGAATAAGATCATACTTTATAACTACTAATGAACAGGTAATATCTTAATAATAGGCAGGTAATAAGTAGGGCCAGACGGAATCTGCGGACGTTTTTTGCTATTTCTGCTGAGAATTTTGGTAAAAATCTGCGGATTTCTGCGGAATTATTTTAGGAGTATCATAACTAAAACCTTAAAATGTGAATTAAAAAATAATATCTTTTTAACTTTTATTTAATGTTTAAAATGCAAATCCAATTAGATTAACAGTAAATAGTTTACTGTAAGTAAATAAACAGAATTAATGATGGGCTAAAAATCTGCGAAATTCTGCGCGCGCAGATTCCCTGTGGGCTTAGTAATAAGCCAGTAGTTAATAGCATGAATCGTGACCTGAACTAAAGTGTTACCTATAAATCAAATGCAAAGTCAAAATAGCAGAAGTGAACGAATAGATTTGACCTA
This sequence comes from Danio kyathit, assembly GCA_903798195.1. Classification (NCBI taxonomy): domain Eukaryota; kingdom Metazoa; phylum Chordata; class Actinopteri; order Cypriniformes; family Danionidae; genus Danio; species Danio kyathit. Next base: position 44,246,429 of record LR812542.1, read on the forward strand.
CTAGCAAATATTAATCTAAGCAAAAGAACTCGACACCAAATAAAAAAGCAGACACTTATGTGCTATAACACCATCAGCAATGACTAGGTCCACACGGAATCTGTGCGCGCAGAATTCCGCAGATTTCCCGCAGATTTTAGCCCATCATAAATTCTGTTTATTTACTTGAGTAAATGTGTGTAAATCTGAATTTATTCAGTTTTTAAATTACACATATTTCACATATTAAGGTTTTAGTTATGAGACTCCTAAAATAATTCCGCAGAAATCCGCCGATTTTTACCAAAATTCTCTGCAGAAATTGCAAAAAATGTCCGCAGATTCTGTCTGGCCCTAGCAATGACTAAATCACTGAGAAATATCCGCAAGACAGATGTAAATATCGGATAATGAGGATAAGGACATGTGGGTTTTTTTTTTTTGGATTATATATTTTATTTTGCTTTTTCAAAAGTTAATAATTCAAAACATCAAAACTAAGCAGCAAACAAACTAAAGTAAAACATACACACACAGTATATAAAAATAAATAAGTAAAATAAAATAAAAAATAAAATAAATTAAAAGGGAGGAGATACAGAATAAACAAGTGGAGAAAAACTATTTTGTTAAATCAAATCATGTGGTACTGTTTTAATATAATTCACAAATGGATTCCAAATCTTTTTTAAATAATTCAGCCTTTCCTCTCAAAGAATATGTGATCTTCTCCAATGGTATACAGTTGCAAACTTCTGAGATCCACAGTCCAATTGGTACATCAATGTCTGTTTTCCATTTTAAAGCAATGCATTTTTTAGCTATTGTCAGCAACATTTCAGTAAGCTTAATAACATGATTTTGCTGGAGGTTAGAATTTGTATAAGTCCCCAATGGACATGAGGGTTTTAAACGACTGAAAAACAGGTGCAGTAAATATGGATCGCAGGTGACCACCATTTACAGTTTGTGATTGTATCTCGGTTTTGTTCTGTTGATTATTTTATTTTCCTTCGGCTTAGTCCCTTAATTATAAGGGGTCACCACTGCGGAATGAACCACCAACTATTCTGGCATTCTCTCACAGAACACCAAGTAAAATCTCTTTTTAGCCAAAAAAAAAAAAGAATAATTATTGTAGAAATTTAAGGATTTGTGGCGAATGATAACAACATTGACCCAAAACAATCCATGCTACACTATAACTGTCAGTGCGTTTGTGTGCTGTTTATACAGATTCTATTTTAATGCGCAGGTCAAGTGTAATTAAATAAATAGTCAAGTATAAATTAAAATGCAAAGTCAAAATAGCAGAAGTGAACGAATAGATTTGACCTACAAGCAAATATTAATCTATAAGCAAAAGAACTCGACACCAAATAAAAAAGCAGACACTTATGTGCTATAACACCATCAGCAATGACTAAACCACTGAGGAATATCCACAAGACAGATGTTAATATCGCAGAATTGGAGCTCTGATAAAGACATGAGGGTTTTACATGACTGAAGAATGATTGCGGGTGCAGTAAATAAGGATAGCAGGTGACTACGATTTACAGTTTGAGATCATGTCTCTGTTTTGTTCAGTTGATTCATTTATTTTCCTTCTGCTTAGTCCCTTATTTATCTGGGGTCACCACTGTGGAATGAACCGTCAACTGTTCTGGCATATTTGCCCGTGCCGGGAAAAATATTACCATCTCCCACTGACCACCAACTCATGGGCTGAGTAATTTCTCTTATTTTAGCCAAAAAATGAATAATTGTTGGAGAAATTAAAGGATTTGTGCCGAATGATAGCAATACTTTGTTGATGCACCTTTGGCAGCAATTACAGCCTCAAGTCCTTTTCAATATGATGCCACAAGCTTGGTATTTTTGCCCATTCCTCTTTGCAGTAGCTCTCAAGCTATATTAGGTTGGATGGGAAGCGACGGTGTACAGCCATTTTCAGATCTCTCCAGAGATGTTCAATAGGATTTAGGTCTGGGCTCTGGCTGGGCCACTCAAGAACATCCACCGAGTTGTTGTGAAGCCACTTCATTGATATTTTGGAGGAGTGCTTTGGGTCATTGTCCTGCTGGAAGATGAACCGTTGCCCCAGTCTGAGGACAAGAGCACTCTGAAGCAGGTTTTCATTCAGGATGTCTCTGTACATTGCTGCATTCATCTTTCCCTCTATCCTGACTAGTCTTCCAGTTCCTGCTGCTGAAAAACATCCCCACAGCATGATGCTGCCACCACCATGCTTCACTGTAGGGATGCTATTAGCCTGGTGATGAGCGCTGCCTGGTTTTCTCCAAACATAACGCCTGGCATTCACTCCAAAGAGTTCCCCATTAGAGGAACGCCGCTGTGCTGGGCAATATATTAGCCAAAATATCTCCCACTGACCACCAACTCATGAGCTAAGTAATTTCTCTTATTTTAGCCAAAAAAAATTAATAGTTGATGGAGAAATTTATGGATTGTGCCGAATGATAGCATCATTGACCCATAACAATCCATGCAACACTATAACTGTCAGTGCGTTTGTGTGCTGTTTATACAGTTTCTAGTGTAATTTGCAGGTCAACAGCAATTAAAGTCTAAATTAAAATGCATCAGAAGTGAACCAATAGATTTGACCTACTAGCAAATATTAATCTAAGCAAAAGAATGCATCATGCATAAGAATAAGAATGCATAAATATCACCAAACTGGAGCTCTGATAAGGACATGAGAGTTTGAAATGACTGAAAAACATTTGCGGGTGCAGTAAACATGGATCACAGGTGACCACCATTCACAGTCATCACTCTGTTTTGTTCTGTTGATATGTGATCCAATTATTTGAAGCTTGAAACAGATGGAAATATGATGTAAATCTTCACAGGTTACGTGACTGAAAACTATCAATTACAGCAAACAGAAATGGTGAGGAGGACGAGGAGGAGTCTGTTAGGTTGTAATAACTCTCCCAAAACCCTTTTTCCCATCTACATCCAATCAGCTCACAGTCGAAAAAACAAGCCATGTCCACTGTTTACGCATTTAATATTCTGTTTCTCAAGGAACTGCGTCACAATTCGAACAGAAAAGGGTCACAGCTTATTTAATGGACTGTAATGTTCCTCTGAGACTGCATTGAGACTAAGTAAAGAGCAAATTAAACGGAGAAACTGTTGCATCTCAGATTCTCCCAGATTAAAGGCTAAATTTGTGCTCAGATTTGACGCAAAAACAAGAGCATTATAAATTTGTACATTTTCCTTCGCCTTATTCATCAGGGGTCGCCATAGTGGAATGAACCGCCAACTATTCCAGCATATGTTTTACACAGGGCATGCACTTCCAGCCACAACCCAGTACTGGGAAAGAGTATTATAAATCAGTAGGTTTATTTAAAATCATTGCTAGACTAACATTACAAGCAAGAATAGTGTTCAAAACGCTTCTCCAAAACCCTGACAAAACAGAAAAACCTGTGTTAAATTAATGATCGGTAACACTTTAGTTCACAATTCATGCTACTGGCTTATTCCCTGCCTATTACTAAGATATTACCGGTTCACTATCAGTTATACAATATGATCTTATTCTGCTCTCCAAATCCTACTCAAAACCTAAACCCAACCTTATTATTAAACAGCTGATTAGTAGTTTATTAAGCTAGTCGTGTTAGTTGATGATTTATTAATACTGTGAATTGTGAGCTAAGTGATACTAATGATATTAAATGTTTCTCCAAGACTGTGATTAAAACTAAATGAAGAGCAAATGAAAAGGAGGGACTGTCGCTTCTCAGATTCTCCCAGATTAAAGGATTAAATGGTGCTCAGGTTTAATGGAAAAAGGAGTATTGTTTTGATTTAACCTCAGTTGTTTCTCTTTAAGACGATGACAGCATATCTTTAGAATAGCTATCATATGGATTATTGAATGAAAGCAAAACATTTAACTGACTTTGGCAACTCATCCTTGCCCAAATCTGATAGATTTTTCCACGTTAAAATTTCACGATGTGTTGAAAGTGCACAGACAGACAGACAGACAGATAGACAGACAGATAAACAGACAGACAGACAGACAAATAAATAAATAAATAACAATGATAAATAAATAAATTAATTAATTAAATAAATGATGAATAAATAAATAAACAAATAAATAAGCAAACAAAAATAGAAAAAAAGCAAATAAATAAATATACATGATCAGTAACATAAATGAATAAATAAATAAATAAACAAATAAAAACACATGATAATAAATAAACAAATAAATAAATAAGCGTTTTAGTGTCATATCATTTTTAAATGAATATTACCCCAACTTCATTCATTTTTATATTTATTTTTCTGTCTTGTTGTGCCTTATGTGATAAGAGATTAATAAAAAAATTAAAATGGTCCAATTCTCTAAAGATATATTCTATACCAGTGGTTCTCAACTGGTTTGGCCATGGGACCCACATTTTTACATGGTCATCAAGCCGCGACCCAAACTTTTAGGAACTATAATATAATTTTAGGAATTATAATTAATTTGTATTTATTTGTTAACATACACAAATAGTGAAAGATAAATCACAAGTCACCAATATTTACAAATAAACAATATTTTATTGCTGTCATTTAACAAAATGTATCAAATTATAGAAATATTACAAAGTAAGGGTAAGAAAAGGTTCAGTTACCATGAACTAAACTGAACTGTTAATAAAATATTAACACTGATCCTGTTGAACAGAACAAATCAGCAAATTACAGTAAAATTATTAAAACAATCATAACCATTTTTACATCTAATATGACAGCAATTACAAACATCTGTTCACTTAACAGTAATTTGGGAAGCTAATGAGATAACTGAGTATGTGCTTTACTCATGATAAGAGTTTCAAAGTCTGGGGTGATGGTAGACCCGAAGATCGTGCTCTATGTCCAACCTGTTCCTTTGCTTTGACTTAAGCTGCACCAAGGAAGAGAAGCCACTTTCACACAAATACGTAGTGCTGAATGGTAGGATGGATTTGATCGCACGAATGGCAAGGGACGAATACTCAGAAAGCACTTTGCGGCACCAAAACTGGGAGAGGCTTTACTTCACTGAATTTCTTTTTCAGCGTCTTATCACATGACGGCTCCACAAGCTGATTCTCTTTGTTGCTCGGCAACGTGACGCTTTCCACGTCGATTCCAAAGGGATTGCTCATCCACGGATCATCATAATGTTTATCGGGAAGTAGTCGGTACGGTTGTCGCGCGCGCATTTCAAAATAAAAGTCCGGTATAAGCAAAATAAGTTAAAAAATGAAACTTTTGTTGTTTTTTAGACCACACACGCCGCGACCCACTGAAAATGTTCCCGCGACCCACTTTTGGGTCGCGACCCACCAGTTGAGAAACACTGTTCTATACTGTTCCAAACACACTCACAAAAAAGGAATAATAATAATAATAGTAATGAATGAATAATAATAATAATAATAACAATAATAATGATAATTTCTCATTATTTTTTAAATCTAATAAATAATAAGAATGAAAAATGGTTCATTCTAGTAAATAATTATAACATAATAAATAAAATACATAAAATATAATAAAACATTAAGGCTTCTGCATTATAACTGTATATAAAGTTGACTCATTTGGCTCACTCTGCTTTAAAACAAACTTATTACAAACCAATAAATGAATAAACTTACTGTTATGCATATTTGTCAATCATACATAAATGAAATGGGTATGAGTTTTATATTAGTTTTATTAATCTGGCTGAGTTTTCTAAGCCATTTCTAAATAACTAAAAAAAAAATGCATTTTATTTTATTTATATAAAACTGACAAAAAGTGTCACATTTAGTTTAAGTTAAATCTGCATGAGCCAAATGCATGTAAATTTGATATGCAATCCTAAAATAGGCTTAAATATTTTTGGCAGCGTGCATTAATAATGAATTCGCAATAAGTCATTTATTGCTCTAAACTCTCACAGCATGACAGTAATTATGCATCAGCTTTCATTTCTGCAAAGGAATTCTGCACTGTAAAATAATGCTGGGTTCCTTCATGCTGCACCAACACAAATCGATTAATTGTTTTTACAAATTTAAGTGGATTGAACATAAAACAATTAAGTTGTCCCCTAAAAAAACAAAAGAATTGTGTTGATTCAGCTCATTTAAAACAAATTTAGGTGGACTGAACATTAAATAATTAAGTTGTCCCCTAAAAAAAAAAACTCAAGAATTGTGTTGACTCAGCTCGTTTTAAACAAATTTAGGGGGATTGAACATAAAACAATTAAGTTGTCTCCCAAAAAAACAAAAGAATTGTGTTGATTCAGCTCATTTAAAACAAATTTAGGTGGACTGAACATTAAATAATTAAGTTATCCCCTAAAAAAACCTCAAGAGTTGTGTTGATTCAGCTCATTTAAAACTAATTTAGGTGGATTGAACATTAAATAATTAGGTTGTCCCCTAAAAACCTCAAGAATTGTGTTGATTCAGCTCATTTGAAACAAATTTAGGTGGATTGAACATAAAACAATTAAGTTGTCCCCCAAAAACCTCAAGAGTTGTGTTGATTCAGCTCATTTGAAACTAATTTAGGTGGATTGAACATAAAACAGTTAAGTTGTCCCAATAAAAACTGAAGAGTTGTGTTGATTCAGCTCATTTTAAATAAGTAGTTTGAACAAGCAGCAAAAATCATACTTGAACAAGAAAATAACATAACATGAACAAACTGCAATAAATCTCCTTCGCTGTAATTGAATTATCTGTAACAATTCTTATCCGGGACTGTAATAACTTTATCAAGACACATTGTATTAATCCAAAATAACAGCATGTTCTTTGTAAACTTATATAACTTCCGCTTTTTAATAACAGGTTGTGCATGTTCACAAGTGCTCATGAAAGTGAAAAATCTCCCATGCAGTTCACATTCATAATGAACCAACGTGTCACACTGAATCCAGATTAAACACACTGTAACACTCTGTGAGAGCTGCAGATTCCTTTAACTGGAACTCAAATGTCACGACAGAATGACATAAAACATTCATAAACTGAGCAGAGCACAGTTTTACCACACAACTCTCACGATCCAGGCACAAACACGCACATGATTGACTATAATTCTCTGTTTTAGAGATTCAAGCACATCGCTAATTACAGGCCCGTAGACAGAGGAGGTTCGAAAGACCCACCCCCACTGACAAAAGTCCAGAATTTGTCCCATACCTGAGCTCATTTGTCCTATTTTGACTGCTAAGCCATCATTCATTCATTCATTCATTTGGCTTAGTGCCTTTATTCATCAGGGGTCGCCACAGCGGAATGAACTGCCAACTTGTCCAGCATGTTTTACACAGTGGATGCCCTTGCAGCTGCAACCTAGTACTGGGAAACACCCATACACTCTCACATTCATACATATACACTACAGCCAATTAAGTTTATTTAATTCCCCTATAGCGCATGTTTTTGGACTGGGGGAAACTGGAGCACCCGGAGGAAACCCACGCCAACACGGGGAGAACATGCAAACTCCACACAGAAATACCAAATGACCAAGCTGGGAGTCGAACTAGCAACCTTCTTGCTGCGAGGTCACCATGCTAACCACTGAGCTACTGTCGCCCTGCTAAGCCATCATAAATTGTGAAAATAACCCATCAAATGCTTTTAGACCAAGTGGAATCTGAAGTGAAGTCATCTTTCATTACTGACCTACTGTTTTGTTGGTAAATAGAGAACATTTTACAAGGAACTTTCCTAAACCTTGACCCTTATTCTTGAAAGAAACACCAAATTTTAATACTAAATAAGCTGTTGTTGTTGTTATTCATGATTTTTCAAATGTACTTTTTACAAGAGAGGCTAGAAAAATCATTAAGCTCTACATTATTATTATGTTTTAGGAGTTTGCATGTTCTCCCCGTGTTGGCGTGGGTTTCCTCCGGCTGCTCCAGTTTTCCCCCCACAGTCCTAAATTGGCCGTTTGAGTGTGTGTGTGTGTGAACGAGTGTTTCCCAGTACTGGGTTGCGGCTGGAAGGACATCTGCTGTGTAAAACATATACTGGATAAGTTGATGGTTCATTCTGCTGTGGTGACCCCTGTTGAATAAAGGGACTAAGCTGAGGAAAAATGAATGAATGACTATTCAAATGGCCAAATTCTGACTGAGGAAAGTTGAATGTGCTGCTCAGTTTTAGTTTTTTTGCCTAATAAAGTTGAAGTTGAACACAACACTACATTTCTTACTTGATTTAAGAATTTTTGGGTACTTGGACTAGAGCAAAGGAAGAGAAGCCCTGTCTAAATATTGTTAAACTCCATCGAATAGCGCTGTTCAGACCATCTAGTCCAGGGGTGCCTAAACTTGGTCCTGCGGGCCGGTGTCCTGCATAGTTTAGCTCCAACGTCCTTCAGCACACCTGCCTGGAAGTTTTTGCCTCTAAGCTGTTTCTCAATATGCGTTCTTCAGCGGTCTTGCGTCCTCGTGTAGCATCATCCTCAACTGCCAAAGTTCAGTTCCATTACTCAAGACCGCAAGAACAGAGGACGCATGAAACTTCCCTGATGTGTTCTTGATATTGAGGACGCATGGATGCAGACTTGAGCACCGAACTCGCTCTAGAAGTCCCAGAAGTCATTGCGACTGGAGGCGGGACGCACAGCATTTTATATAGGTTTATTATTAAAGATCAGAGATATCACTTATTTACCTCAGGAGATTCCCTAAATGAAACGGTGAATATAAACATTACCATGGACATCTTAATAAAGGAATGAACACATTAAGAGTGTTTGTTTGCTCAAATTCATATTAAAATCTGTTTTATTTATATTGTGCACCTTATATTTATGTTTTTATGCATAGTATACAGTTGAAGTCAAAATGATTAGCCCCCCCTTTTCATTTATTATTATAATTTTAATATTTCCCAAATGATGTTTAACAGAGCAAGGAAATTTTCACAGTATGTCTGATAATATTTTTTCTTCTGGAGAAAGTCTTATTTGTTTTATTTCGGCTAGAATAAAAGCAGTTTTTAATTTTTTAAACACCATTTTAAGGTCAATATTATTAGCCCCTTTAAGCTATATATTTTTTCAATAGTCTACAGAACAAACCATCATTATACAATAACTTGCCTAATTACCCTAACCTGGCTAGTTACCCTAATTAACCTAGTTAAGCCTTTAAATGTCACTTTAAGCTGTATAGAAGTGTCTTGAAGAATATCTAGTCAAATATTATTTACTGTCATCATGACAAAGATAAAATAAATCAGTTATTAGAAATGAGTTATTAAAACTATTATGTTTAGAAATGTGTTGAAGAAATCTCTCCGTTAAACAGAAATTGGAGAAAAAAAATAATCAGGGGGGCTAATAAATCAGGGGGGCTAATAATTCTGACTTCAACTGTATAATTTGAAAAGGGGGAAAGCAATAAATGGTTGTATGAATGCTGTAGTGTTTAAATAATTTTCCATTTAAAATGCGCGATGGTCACGTGACTATCAGGAAGAACGCAGCATCTCATTTCTCACAGGACGCGTTCTCTGTTCTCGTGGTCTCCAGAATTTCTTCTTCCGAGGACACCTGGCAAGACCAGTCTTCACGAGAACGCAAGCCCGTTCTCTGCGTTCTTGGAATTGAGAAACAGCCCTAGAAAGAGCTTGATTAGCTGGTTCAGGTGTGTCTAATTGGGGTTGGAAATAAAATATGCAGGACACCGGCCCTCCAGGACTGAGTTTGGACACCACCGATCTAGTCTGATTTAAATCGCAAATATTTAATTGCGGAAAAATAAAATATGGCAATATCTGATTTTTCCCTATCACTAACCCTATATATGAGCAAAACTAAATCCTGAACTTGATACTGAGAGTTCACCCAAAAAAATGAATATTGACTCACTATTTACTTGTTTTAAACCTTTACGGGTTTCTTTTTTCTATTAAACACAAATTAAAGGGCACCTACAGTATGGTGAAAAATCTACTTTTTAAGTTGTTTAGACAGACATATGTGTAGGTATAGTGTATATACCGTCATATTGGGGTGATATAAACACCCCCGCCCACCAATATTGATTGACAGGTGCGCATTATCATATGCTCAGTATGTTGTTTCACGTCCGCCATTTTCAGCGTGTGAGTCAAAGCGACGTCACCAAAGAAACACCCTTGCTCTGTTTTTAGATGTAAGGCTCATTGGGCTCAACATTCACCACGTTATTGCTCTCCTCCGCGCCAGTGTTTGCATACATGTGTATTTTCATTGCGTCTTCCTTAAATTTCAGCGGTTTGCATTTCCCGCGGTCACAGAAGCTCCCGGTCATCTTAACTAGGTGCAGCTGGAAAGTGAGAGTGCGTTGCCTCACGTGCGCGTCCCTCCATTGGAAATAACAAGCTTGCCCTAAGCAGGACGCACACCAGAAGCGCCGCTCGGTGACGCGCCATAAATTTCAAAATTCTAAACATAGGTTTCTATCAGGGTACACACAACGGCGCCACAAGTCGGCAGCTGTCCACGGCGCCCAGCCACGACTCAGGACACTGTTCATATTTCTGCCGCACCACAGAGCGTCATCTGAATAATTTCATTTTAAATAACATGCGAATATGCGCATCTGGTGTGCCGTGTCGCGGCTCTGTGCAGCGCATCTGGTGTATGACGCCCTTTAGTCAAAGTTAATTCAGTGTGCTTGGTTATTAGTCTCGGTGTACAAGCTCGGAGCTTTAAACTAGCACACAGTTGGCTGTAAAACTACACAAAGACACAAGTGATTTTGTAGTCTCTGCTTGGTCTGTGTCCGAGTCGTACATGTACAGCTGAATGCTGCTCCTCTCACTCATGTTGCTTCTCTCTGTCTGCCTGTCTGTTGCCATACACAAAGCGGGGGAGCATTTGGCTCCGCCCCCTTGTTAAGTTGGCCAGGAAGTCGAAACTAATTTACATGTGAAGCAACACGCCCCTAAAACAACAAACTCTGTACACGCCCCCAAACTGACAGTTTTTAACACATCATAATAAAAAAATCTGAATTGTGTTTTGAACTGAACCTAAACTGGCACACTCAGAAGAACCATAATATTAATGTTACATCTTAAAAAAGGGGTAAAATAGGTGCCCTTTAAGATATTAATTAAAGCTGAAAACCTGTAACCATTGACTTTCATAGTAGCTATGGAAGTCAATGGCTACCAGTTTCCAGCATTTTTCAAAATATCTTAATTTGTGTTGAACAGAAGAAAGCAAGAAGTAAACGATGACAGATTTTTCAGTTTGTGATGAACTGTCCCTTTAAAGATCACAAAATAAGCAATCCTGTAAAATGTCCTTATCAAACGTGTCAACTGCTGTAACTATCTATCTGTATCTGTCTGTGCCTAAATGCTAACGGTGGGAGTGAAATGTGAAAGCTCTGGATGCCCGAGTGAATCAGTGTCGACTGTTAAGTACAGATGCAGTCTTACCGTCAGGTTGCAGCATCACTGCGGCTGTACTTCAGAGCTGATGAAATAATAATGTTCCTCAGAGCCTGAATTATTGATCAAACTTTCTATTTTAGTCTTTTTTCTGCCTCTCTCCTCCCTCCCCCCTTCATCCGTCCATTCTTCCCTTCTGCTCTCCGAAATCACTCCTCTGTTCTCAAGTGCTCGTGGTTGGGACGGTCCCATCTGCACTAAATAAAACTGCTGCAATACTGACTTGAAACAGCTTACGCTCAAATATGAACTTGAACAAATATTAACAATTGCATTTTAAAAGCATTAAAATCTGTAAATGTATTTTTGCATAAAACATACAACAATATAATTAAATATATAATATAATAAAAATATTAGAATTATAAACATATTGTAAATCATTTCAGTTGAGATGCATTTATAACCATTAAAACACAACAATTCCCATATGGAAATCTGATATACTGTATTGCTATATATGAGAATACAAACACTCACTGGCCACTTTATTAGGTACACCTTAGTAGCACCAGGTTGGACTCCCTTTTGCCTTCAGAACTGCTTTAATCCTTCATGGCGTAGATTCAACAAGGTACTGGAAATATTCCTCAGAGATTTTGCTCCATATTGACATGATGGCATCATGCAGTTGCAGCAGATTTGTCAGCTGCACATCCATGATGCGAATCTCCCGTTCCACCACATCCCAAAGGTGCTCTATTGGATTGAGTCTGGTGACTGTGGAGGCCATTTGAGTACAGTGAACTCATTGTCATGTTCAAGAATCCAGACTAAGATGATTCATGCTTTATGACATGGTGCTTTATCCTGCTGGAAGTAGCCATCAGAAGATGAGTACACTGTGGTCATAAAGGGATGGACATGGTCAGCAACAATACTCAGGTAGGCTGTGGCGTTGACACGATGCTCAATTGGTACCAATGGGCCCAAAGTGTGTCAAGAAAATATCCCCCACACCATTACACCACCACCAGCACCCTGAACTGTTGATACAAGGTAGGATGGATCCATGCTTTCATGTTGTTGATGCCAAATTCTAACCCGACCATCTGAATGTGGCAGCAGAAATGGAGACTCATCAGACCAGGCAACGTTTCTCCAATCTTCTATTGTCCAGTTTTGGTGAGCCTGTGTGAATTGTAGCCTCAGTTTCCTGTTCTTAGCTGACAGGAGTGGCACCCGGGGTGGTCTTCTGCTGCTGTAGCCCATCCGCCTCAAGGTTGGACGTGTTGTGTGTTCAGAGATGCTCTTCTGCAGACCTCGGTTGTAACGAGTGCTTATTCGAGTTACTGTTGCCTTTCTATCAGCTGGAACCAGTCTGGCCATTCTCCTCTGACCTCTGGCATCAACAAGGTATTTGCCCCCACAGAACTGCCGCTCACTGGATATTTTCTCTTATTCAGACCATTCTCTGTAAACCCTAGAGATGGTTTTGCATGAAAATCCCAGTAGATCAGCAGTTTCTGAAATACTCAGACCAGCCCGTCTGGCATCAACAACTTTCTTCCTCATTCTGATGTTCGGTTTGAACTGCAGCAGATCGGCTTGACCATGTCTACATGCCTAAATGCATTGAGTTGCTGCCATGTGATTGGCTGATTAGAAACTTGTATTAACGAGCAGTTGGACAGGTGTACCTAATAAAGTGGCCGGTGAGTGTATATTTATTTGTTTGTTTTACATCTGTGAAATCCCCACACGAACTTCTAAGTATGATAATTTGACACGTCAGATTTCTAAATAGGTTGAATTTAACCTGGATGTGTGGCTGTACTGTGCCAAATGATACAGTTAACTATTAAAAAAGGCATTTGCTAACTAAAAAAAACTAATGAAATACAAATAATGGATGAAAAATAATTATCCCAATATTGTGCCAACAATATAATATTTAATAACGTCATTTCCCCTTCACGTTCGATCACTGCAATGAAAGGTCAGATTTTATGCTAAATAAAATAATAAAAGGCATAAACAAAGTAATTCCCTCTGCCTTCTTCACTCAACATTTAACACTTTTAACCACAACATTAATTAAAAAACCAAACAAGAAAGTGTGTGTGTGATGTCATCAGCATGAACACACACACACACACACCATCTCACTAGTTAAAATTGATGATTTCTCTGAAATATTGACCTTCTTTGAAATATTTGGGATTATTTAAGTACACAAGTCTAAATATATAACACTGTTCTAGTGTTTTTTGGATGATTTCATTTAAAGGGGACCTATTATGCCACTTATTCACAAGGTATAAAATAAGTCTCTGATGTCTCTAGAGTGTGTGTGAAGTTTCAGCTCAAAATACCCCACTGATAATGTTTTATAACTCTCCGAAACTGACCCTTTCAGGCTTTGATCCTAACTGTAATGTAATGTAATGTGTATTTATATAGCGCATTTATTGTGTATGGCCATACACCCAAAGCGCTTCACAATCATGAGGGGGGTCTCTCCACACCACCACCAGTGTGTAGCATCCACTTGGATGATGCGACGGCAGCCACAGGACAACGGCACCAGTGCGCTCACCAGACACCAGCTATTGGTGAAGTGAAGAGACAGTGATAGAGCCAATTCAGTGGATTGGCTCTAACTGTGTCATTTTAGTGACTGTCGCTTTAAATTGAAATGAGATTGTGCTCTTATTGCCCCCTATATTCACACATTGCAACCATATAACAGTGTTTAAATCCCTTACAAAATAGATTTCTGCATAAAAGGTCCCATTCAATGAAATAATCGTACATATTGTGCCTTTAACCTCAAGTCACAGACACGAGGCAACATTTCTAGAGTGTTTTGGCTGATATAATAATAACAACCTGTTGACATGATTTGATCTCATTACAAAGCAATCCATACTCATGTGCGAGAAGCGTCTGCTTAATATGAAATAACATCCTCACGCTGTCCAGGAAGAAGTAACTAACAGTTGAATGTCAGCGTTTAGTCCAGCAATAGCAGCGTGACGTGGACGAGCGTGAGGAGGATTTAACTGGCAGCAGGTTAGTTGGAGATCTATTTCAGGACTGGATTTACACGTTAAAGACTGATCGAAATCCAGAGAAACAGACAGAGAGACAGTGTGTGTGTTTTTCACTGTACGCTGTATAGTGGAAACACTGATTTAATATATATATCCGCATATCATAACTGATGCTATGTGCTGCTTTACCTCATTCATCTTTAATCAGGGGTTTAGTGGGTTTATATTTGCTCTCATGAACCTACAAATGCATCAGCCGCCATTAAATTCCTGTAATTATGCCACATAAAATAGTGGATCATCATAATAAATATGGATTATTATTAAGTTTTAACTGCCCCATTAATAACATTCATTAAAAGAGATTATGCTGTAACAACAAATGTGTTATAATATAACATATATAATACATTTAACTGATTCGGCAATTCGTCCTTGCTTAAATCTGATTGATTTTCCCACGTTAACATCCCACAATGTGTTGAAATTGCACAGACAGATGATAGATAGATAGATAGATAGATAGATAGATAGATAGATAGATAGATAGATAGATAGATAGATAGATAGATAGATAGATAGATAGATAGATAGATAGATAGATAGATAGATAGATAGATAGAAAGACAGATAGATATTGTATCTAATATTTTTAGATTAGATGCACATTTTTGGCACTACATTATAAATACTGATTGACTTTACAAATTACATTGGTTAGAACATTGGATTTTGTGTACATATATTAGTTTATATTACTCACATTTTGAGATTGCCTCGTCTTTAATGCATAATTTGAACATTACATATTTTTTTACTACATTTCAACTATTATACTGCAATAACATGAATATTGAAATTCAATTTATAATAGGTCTACATCAAGGTCAAACATATAGACAGCAGAACAGTATACAGGTAAACAGATTCCCCTGCCAGAAAGCGTTTACTCTTTTTAAAGCAGCTAACAAACTCGATATAAAGTGTCTGATACTGGCATGCTGCGGATCGGAAGTGATCACCTGACAGGTGAAATGTGACGACACAAACCGGACAAGAGTCGCTATTAATAGCGTCCAGTCGAGTTAATCTGGTCGTCCAGAACACACGCGTTAATAACACACACACACACACACACATACATACATTAATCAAGCTACTATACAAAGAAGGATCTCCTAAACTTATGATCACGCTCAAACAAACACAATAGTGATATAAAACATAATAAGTGTTAATCTCGTGTGCTATACGAGCATATAGTGCACTCACGGTGCAGTTCACCTGCTCTAATCCTCCTCCTCCACACTTCATTACTAATTTACACCATCTGCTCTGATTAACGGCAACTTTAATGTTTTTAAAGCACAGTTACCCCTCATTACGCGCAACCTCTGCGCTTTAACTTCATATAGTTAAGCGAGTTGCACTGGTATAATTAACATATAATGCAGCTTTTGCATATTAAAAATAAGTTTAATGAATTTTTGGATCTTACCGGTTTATCCTTCCAAGTGTTTTGGCCGCTACCGCTTTAAAGCGCTCAGGTCGGACCTCCATCCTCTACAACTCCACCGCGGGACCGACCGACCGACCGGGACACTGCGCGCTCCTGCTTTCATGCATGCGCAGCAGCGCGTTTCCGCCCCCCCTTGCGCCACACACACACACGCACACACACGCGGACAAGTGCGCGCACATACACATACATACATAACCTTTAGATGCTTAAAGCCCCGTTAACATCCCAGAATGCTACTTAATAAAAAAAGACAGACATCTGAATACTGATATTAGGTCCACTCACTGTAATAAGCATATCGACTTAACCCTTTGACTGCCTGCTCTACCAAATGGTCGACCACATTTTACTGTTTTAAATAATGACTGTTAAAGTCATTTAATGAATGTTTTAAATAATGGTTAAAACTACACAGGCGATGCAGTGGCGCAGTAGGTAGTTCTGTCGCCTCACAGCAAGAAGGTCGCTGGTTCGAGCCTCGGCTGGGTCAGTTGGCATTTGTGTGTGGAGTTTGCATGTTCTCCCTGCGTTCGCGTGGGTTTCCTCCAGGTGCTTTAGTTTCCCCCACAGTCCAAAGACATGCGGTACAGTGAATTGGGTAGGCTAAATTGTCCGTAGTGTATGTGTGTGAATGAGTGTGTGTGGATGTTTCCCAGAGATGGGTTGCAGCTGGAAGGGCATCCGCTGCTGCGTAAAACATGTGCTGGATAAGTTGGCGGTTCATTCCGCTGTGGCGACCCCAGATTAATAAAGGGACTAAGCCGAAAAGAAAATGAATGAATGAATAAAACTACACAGCATTGTTGGTTTACAAGAAAATCAAACATAATCCTGTTGCACTACTACACTTGATTTTGGTTTTACTGCCCTGTAAAACCCCAAAAGTTAAGGTAACTCAAACCATCTGAGGAAACTGATTGCAACCAACCATTTAAGTTCAAAAACTAAAACTATTGAGTACTGTGAACTTACTCCATTTGAGTAAACAAAGCAATTTGAGCACAGTAAAACTCGATAAATGAAGAGAACTCAAACCAACTGAGTACTGCAAAACCCAATAAGTTAAGACAACTCAAACCGATTGAGGAAACCGACTGCAACAAACCATTTGAGTTAAAAAACTAATCTATATGAGTACTGTGAACTTACTCCATTCAAGTTGAAGTAATGAGGTATTTAGTTAACTCTTTACCTTCAACACTGAGTTCAAAACTCTTTTCAAATGAGTAGAATTAACTTTCAGTCAATTTTGAGTTAGCTACACTCATTTCATTTGATAAAGTTGGCTGTTGGGTTTTACAGTGTGTGAATAAAAAAAACAAGAAATGTTAAACGAGAATCTGAAATATTTTATGGCATACTTTAAAAAATAAAGATGATTTAGTATTCAAAAATGTTTTATTTTTAATATTTTGTTTTAAAAAATTGCTCTTACACTTCATATTTTCAGATTTTTCATAGTATTTGTATTAATTCTGGTACTTTTACCATAAACCGACATATCAACCTGATATTTTAGAAACTATGAAATGTGTGGGAAAAAATGCATTCGGTGTGTTAACTAGCGACGTTGAAAAAAGCAATCCAAAATTTGTTTTGTTGGTGGGCAGTTAAAGGGATAAAGGGGTAGTTCACTTAAATATTAAATTTTGCTCCTCATAAAGGCTACACTCACCCTCAAATGGATTAATACAGTTATGAGTTTCTCAATTCTCTTA
Organism: Danio kyathit; assembly: GCA_903798195.1. Taxonomy (NCBI): domain Eukaryota; kingdom Metazoa; phylum Chordata; class Actinopteri; order Cypriniformes; family Danionidae; genus Danio; species Danio kyathit. Next base: position 44,264,148 of record LR812542.1, read on the forward strand.
AATAGAAAAGACATTTTGAAATAAATGAATAAATAAATCAATAAATCCAACACAGGCAGATTCTGAAAACGTACCCCTATCTACATTTCAGGAGATTGCAAATCATGTAGCCAGAGGTACGCATGTCTGCATCCTGTCTTTGAAACGAACACTATGACACTGTTCCTTTTCTCACTCAACAGCAGACCGCTTACCTCCGTATGGGCAGCTTTCATGCTGTTATCAGTTTATCCAGTGGCTCGCCGCGCATGTCGGCGGACTTGTGATGTGGAGTGAAGTTGACCATGACGGGGGTTGGAGTCCGGTGAAGAACGGTTCCAGAAAGCAGGTAAAACAAAAACAGAAGCCAAAATCTATAAAACAAACAAGTAAATAACAGAGTGAGAACATGGTCAAATCTGAAAATGTGGTAAAAATCAGGCGAGGGCTTTTCTTTTTCTAGATTGCTTTTGAAAACACTGCGGTTGGGTTTAGGGAAGTGGGTCAGCGGATAAATCGGTGCATTTGAAAACACTATGGGTTCAGTTTAGGGAAGGAGGAGGGTGAGTCAGTCGATCGGTCAAGTCAGTCAGTCGAGAGCGGCCTCTGGTGGATTTACGCAAGAACAGCAGGCGCGAATGGCACTCGTGAGAGCAATTTGAGATCTGAAAAAGCATACACAGCGGCCTATAGTGGATTCTCGAAAACAAAAACATAGCTCCTGAGACCCATTTGCACTCTGCAGAAATGTATATAGAAGTACGTAATCAGAAGTAAACACAAATACTATAGAAGACGATGGTTACTGGTTTTCAGCTTTCTTCAAAATATCTTCTTGTGTTCAACAGAAGTAAGGCTTGGAACAAGTGAGAGGAAGTAAATGATTATAGAAATGTTCAGTTCTGGGTGGCAACACCACTCTTTCTCACGTGACATGTTTGTCTCTATTCCATCTGTCTAGCCAATTCAAAATAGACTTTGCTTTAAAGGTGCAGTATGTAAGTTTGACACCCAGTGGTTGAACTAGGTATTGCAGTCCTGAATCATAATAAAGGTACGCCGGGTTGCCAGTTTGAGGGATTTTAAACTGTGTTCTAAATAAAAGCAACGACACGCGATTGAGGGAATATTCTCCATATTAAAAGGAGTTTTGGTTCTAATTAACACCTCGAATTGATTTATTAGAAGCGGCTTCTATTTCTCACAGCTGAACAACAGAAACCTATGACAGATCACCTCAGGTAAGCCTTGTGTGCTTTATTCAGTGCTAAATGCTAACAATGCGAGTTTGAATGCATTTTACATGACGTGTATTACCATATACTGAAAGCAGAAAGTTCACTTCACCTTTAATGATGTTAAAGAGGGTTAACATGTATTAAATAGATTCTAAACCTTACCGTTTTGTGAGTGAGTGCATATTCTGTGCTTCTGAAAGGCTGTATTTAAATTTCTGCCGTGTTTTGTGGTGCAAACAGCCAAATGGCTCATCACTCATAACAATCTCGTCACAGCGTGTTGTTAGGACACGCGATGTAACCTGCTCACGTTCCTAATATTTATGTCATTTGCTAATTAACGTCATGTGGAACTGAATCTGTCTCATTTTGACATCTGATACTTTCCACTACACTGTAGCATTTCGCTCATGGACGCATGCTTTCAGTCTTTCTAAATGAATGAAATATGCTGTTTTCCAACAAGGCAACCCGGGGTGCTGAATTATAATTGGTTAAACTGGCATGTGCATGTGAAAATTACCTAAACAAAGACCGCGTTCCGGCACGGAAAAAAAACATTTTCAAAGCAGAATATCTGACTTCAGCATTGTTTGTCAGTTAAACAAGTATGTTCACTTGGGATGTTTCTTAAATATCTGCACACATATTATTGTATTTTTATGCTTTAGAAGAGTCAAAAACTTACATACAGCACCTTTAAGGCACTTGTGAATTTAATTTCTTTGGCTAAAAATATGTATTTAAAACAATAAAAACGGCAAGGTCAATATTATTAGCACCCTTATGTATTGCTTTTGAGTTTTTTCCTCTTCACTTTCGTCAATTAAAAAACGGTACAAACGTAAAAAAAACGTAAAAAAACGGTACAAACCATAAAAGTAATTTCTCATTTTTACAGTAAACTACCGTATTTTATTAATTTATAGAGGTAATATGTCTCTATTTTAAATTAGCAACATCTAAACATCTTTTGTTTCACACATAGACATGATAACACAGCCATATGCAGGTGGTGATGAGAAAGTTCATACATAATGAACCAATGCTCATCACAAACAAATTTTCCCACAGGCAGAAGAGTGTATCAGTGTAAAGAAGGTGCTCAGTGTCATTCACACAGCTACTAAACACCAGTATGGTAACATGGATAAAATTAAAGTCATGAAATAAACATTGTTTATCAACATTAGATGTAACATAACTCACTAATATACATTACTGATGTGGAAACGACTAAAAAGATCCATAGTAATGTCAACAAAAAGCATAAAAAGTGATGTGCCATGCAGGGAATTCTGGGAAAGTCAAATTACGGTTATTCGCCGTATATATAAAGGAAACATACTGTTAACCAGGTTACAGATTTTTACCGTATTATTTTTACAGGTTTTTTACCGTTAAAATCACGGCCATTTTTTACAGTGTGGACTGACACAGTTTCAGTTTACTATAATCTTCTATGTGAAGCTGCTTTGACACAATCTACATTGTAAAAGAGCTATAGAAGTAAAGATGAATTGAATTGGCTACAGGACAAACCACTCTTATTGTTTTATTGCATCTTTTTATTGTTGTGCTGTTTTGCTTGCCTTGTATTGTTACTATTCTACCTTGTAGCGCTTTGAGTTTAAGAAAAGCGCATTACAAATAAAATTTATTATTATTATTATTATTACTGTTGTCCAATGACTTGCTGTTTTCCTATTCTCACACTTTAATCTGTTTTGAATAATTTTTTTGTTGCTCTTTTGAATTTTAATACCTGTAATTACTGTAATTAATATGTTTCTTTTACTCCTGTTTATGTAAAGCACTTTGAACATTGTGTAAGAAATGTGCCATATAAATAAACTTGCCTTGACTAGTCAGCCTAATAAAGCCTTTAAATGTCACTTTAAGCTGAATACTAGTATCTTGGAAAAATATCTAGTCAAACATTATGCACTGTCATCATGACAAAGATAAAATAAATCAGTTGTGTTATTATAAAATTGTTATTAAAACTACTGTTTAAAATGTGTTTTAATAATCCTTCTACGAGACTCAAGGACTGTTCACTAAGGAAGACAGGTACAAAGAGATGTTCAGAACAATCAGTGCTCATGAATAACCAAAGCATCCCCAGCCAATCAGAATTCACCCTGCTTTAAAAAAAAAGCTTGAGGATTTAAAGTGGCAGACAAAAAAAGGTGTGCTTAAAATAATAAAACTGAACACTCAATAACTATCACTTAATTAATTATCTGCATGGCAGTGGCTATATGCTGATTGTTGACATGAACGGCCCCTCACAAACATTTCCCGGAATGACTTTCCCACAGGAACACCAATGGATCAATTCCTGGTAAAATGCCAGAGCAAGACAATAAAAGCAGCATTATTGAGTCTAAACCTCTTTATTATGGGAGTTGAATCAACAAAAACGCTTTAATAGAGTCAGATAAAGAGTTAAACTGGTTAAATGTTGTCATATGCATTGAGGTTTTCATGAGCATGTGTGTAGTCTGGTGTCCGCGTGTGTCACTGTCCAAGGTGCTGAAATGGGATTAGAGTAAATCTGCAGGAGTGAAGAGCCGGCGTGCTCACACGACTTAAACCCTGTGTGTGTGTGTGTGTGTGTGTGTGTGTGTGTGTGTGTGTGTGATCCCTAACTCTTGCATACACGCACACTTCCTGTCTCTTTTTAATCCACAGGGCGAGTAAAAGGAGAGACATCTAGTGGACACAATATGCAACTACAAGCATCTGAAAACTCAAAAACCAGAGCTGTGAATGTAGGACTTGTTTTTTTGTTGGTCCTGAAACAACATTCCCATTAAGCACACTCAATCCTTGCTATTAACTAAAGCTAAAACATGTCAAATATGATTGTTTTATGTGTATCAGATATAGGAAAGTCAATCTTATTTACAAGCAAACAATTGACCTTGTAATAGGCACCTGCTTTGAATGTTAGCCTATCACTGGATTGATGGGCGTTATCAGCTGATAGATATGGGCCAGTAGGGGCCTTCTGTGCCTACTAGTAGGCCCAGAAGGCTGTTATCATCTATTTACATGGTTAATCAGCTATACTAATAGAGAAGACTCCAGATCCAGATCTGTTTTTACATTACTGTGATGGTTGGGTTTAGGATTGGGGTAGACATTAATAAAATATGATTGATGGGAAATAATAATATGAATTTGAATAATTCTCGTTAACTTCCGGCTGCAACCGTATCCGATGCAAATCTGATTAACCGTGTAGATGGATGATAACAGCCTTCTGGGCCTACCAGTAGGTGCAGAAGGCCCCTACTGGCTCATATCTATCAGCTGATAACGCCCATTCAACCCAGTGATAACATTCGAATCGGCTGTCGGCTATTAGACATTCTTCACATCAGTTTAGAAATCTGAGATGTGAATTAAAGCTGAAGGTCAGTATTTGACAAACATATATTACTGGCAAACAATCAAGCAAATAATTATTTAAAGGGGGTTTAATTACTTATGGGTTTTTGAAAATGACCTTATGTAGTGTGTAACAGCTCTAAGTGAAGTGAAATATCCAGCTAAAGCTTAAATCTGAAAGTGGACAGTGTTTAAAACTATTGATTCATCTATAAAAGAGTCGACTCATAGTGGCTCGAATGAATCGTTTTTTGTATTTTGGCGGGTTTTGGATAGTTTTTGGGCTGGAATCAGTCAGCTACATCTGGCAACACTGAGGTAGAGTGTGACGGGCTAGGAGACTCGTGTCGATCTCCTCCCCAGTTCTTCCTTCAGTTTTTGCTCAATAAAATAGATAGTCGTCAGTATTTTCAAGTCAATCTTCTGTATTTACATTCACCCACTGCCGAAATGAACTGGTATGCACTCTGACTACTTCTATACTGTTGATAAGCTGTGCATTTCACTCTGTCTCATGCTGAAGTATGTCAGTGTCGACCAATTGCAACAGGCTGTCATTGGTCCAATCAGTGCAGATTAGCTTCGCGCTAAGGAGGAGTTTGGGAACAAATGAATCACTGAACGATTCATAGGGGAGTCGCTGGGAAAATTAGGGGAGAGCGGTAAAGTAATGTGGGACGAAAGTAACAAAACGATTTTCATGAAGCCCTGACAACATTTGATTTCCAGGCTATAACAGCACATTCAGCACACAACCCCTGATGGAGCTGCCAAATATCAGCTGATTTTGGGAGCGTGTCCCGCGGTTAGGTCCACATTTGAGTTAAGTGCAAAAAGTCAATTATTGTAGAGGTTCTTTTTTCCTTATTACAAGTTGTGTTTCTCTTTTCATGTGTCAGAGTAATGATCAATCTACAGGTTATTCAGTGCAATAACACATCCTTAAGTTTGCAATCGCTGAGCTTTTCATTTTAAAGGTGCTGTATGTAAGTTTTTGATTCTTCTAAAGCATGAAAATACCATAATGTGTGCAGATATTTAAAAAACATCTCAAGTGAACATGCTTGTTTAACTGAAAAACAATGCTGAAGTCAGATATTCTGCTTTGAAAATGGATTTTCCGTGCAGGAACGCTGTCTTTGTTTAGGTAAAGTTAACCTGGACGATGCCAGTTTAGCCAATTACATTTCTGCTCATTTCAGGGTTGCCTTGTTGGAAAACAGCGTATTTCATTCATTCATTCGTATTTCATGTTAGCATTTAGCACTGAATAAAGCACACGAGGTTTTCCTGAGGTGATCACTGTCATAGGTTTCACATGTTGAGCTGTGAGAAATAGAAGCAGTTTCTAATATCTCAATTCGAGGTGTTAATTAGAACCAAAACTCCTTTTAATATGGAGAATATTCCCTCTGTCGCGTGTCGTTGCTTTTATTTAGAACACAGTTTAAATCACTCGTTCCTGTCCTCAATCTGGCAACCCACACTTGCGTTTGTTTTGATCCAGGAGTGCAATACCTAGTTCAACCAATGGGTGTCAAACTTACATACTGCACCTTTAAATGAGGTTTAAATGGCAAGAGTTCCTGTAAGGATGACTGTCCCACTGCTAAAAGTCAAACCTTATTTTTCACCTCCACATTAGAGTTTTCAGTGTTTGGATTCAGATGTTTTAAAAAAATTAATGCATATTGCCAATAATAATAAAAAATATTCAAAAATTGTAGAAAATGTTAACTTATTGCATTGTTGGGTTGCTTTTGAATCATTTGATGGAGCTGAAATTTAAAATGAAAATGCAGTTTATCAGGGGTCGCCACAGCGGAATGAACCGTCAACTTATCCAGCATAAGATCCCTGGTTTAAGCCCCGGCTGGGTCAGTTGGCATTTCTGTGTGGAGTTTGCATGTTCTCCCCGTGTTGGCGTGGGTTTCCTCCGGGTGCTCCGGTTCCCCCCACAGTCCGAACACATGCGCTATAGGGGAAGTGGGTAAGCTAAATTGTCCATAGTGTATGAGTGTGAATGAGAGTGTATGGGTGTTTCCCAGTACTTAGTTGCAGCTGGAAGGGCATCCACTGTGTAAAACATGTGCTGGATAAGTTGGCGGTTCATTCCGCTGTGGCGACGCCAGATTAATAAAGGGACTAAGCCGAAAAGAAAACGAATGAATGAATTGTATCAGCGCGTGATGTTTATGGCATGTTTTATATATCTTATACAGGTTCTTCTAAAAAAATTAGCATATTGTGATAAAGTTAATTATTTTCTGTAATGTACTGATAAACATTAGACTTTCATATATTTTAGATTCATTACAGTCAACTGAAGTAGTTCAAGCCTTTCATTGTTTTAATATTGATGATTTTGGCATATAGCTCATGAAAACCCAAAATTCCTATCTCAAACAATTAGCATATCATGAAAAGGTTCTCTAAACGAGCTATTAACCTAATCATCTGAATCAACAAATTAACTCTAAACACCTGCAAAAGATTCCTGAGGATTTTAAAAACTCCCAGCCTGGTTCGTTACTCAAAACCGCAATCATGGGTAAGACTGCCGACCTGACTCCTGTCCAGAAGGCCATCATTGACACCCTCAAGCAAGAGGGTAAGACACAGAATGAAATTTCTGAACGAATAGGCTGTTCCCAGAGTGCTGTATCAAGGCACCTCAGTGGGAGGGAAAGGTGTGGCAGAAAACGCTGCACAACGAGAAGGTGACCGGACCCTGAGGAAGATTGTGGAGAAGGACCGATTCCAGACCTTGGGGGACATGCGGAAGCAGTGGACTGAGTCTGGAGTAGAAACATCCAGAGCCACCGTGTACAGGCGTGTGCAGGAAATGGGCTACAGGTGCCGCATTCCCCAGGTCAAGCCACTTTTGAACCAGAAACAGCGGCAGAAGCGCCTGACCTGGGCTACAGAGAACCAGCACTGGACTGTTGCTCAGTGCTCCAAGGACTTTTTTCAGATGAAAGCAAATTTTGCATGTCATTCGGAAATTAAGGTGCCAGAGTCTGGAGGAAGACTGGATAGAGGGAAATGCCAAAATACCTGAAGTCAATTGTCAAGTACCCACAATCTGTGATGGTCTGGGGTGCCATGTCAGCTGCTGGTGTTGGTCCACTGTGTTTTATCAAGGGCAGGGTCAATGCAGCTAGCTATCAGGAGATTTTGGAGCACTTCATGCTTCCATCTGCTGAAAAGCTTTATGGAGATGAAGATTTCATTTTTCAGCACGACCTGACACCTGCTCACAGTGCCAAAACCACTGGTAAATGGTTTACAGACCATGGTATTACTGTGCTCAATTGGCCTGCCAACTCTCCTGACCTGAACCCCATAGAGAATCTGTGGGATATTGTAAAGAGAAAGTTGTGAGACGCAAGACCCAACACTCTGGATGAGCTTAAGGCCGCTATCGAAGCATCCTGGGCTTCCATAACACCTCAGCAGTGCCACAGGCTGATTGCCTCCATGCCACGCCGCATTGAAGCAGTCATTTCTGCAAAAAGATTCCCGACCAAGTATTGAGTGCGTAACTGAACATAAATATTTGAAGGTTGACTTTTTTTTGTATTAAAAACACTTTTCTTTTATTGGTCGGATGAAATATGCTAATTGTTTGAGATAGGAATTTTGGGTTTTCATGAGCTGTATGCCAAAATCATCAATATTAAAACAATAAAAAGCTTGAACTACTTCAGTTGTGTGTAATGAATCTAAAATATATGAAAGTCTAATGTTTATCAGTACATTACAGAAAATAATGAACTTTATTACAATATGCTAATTTTTTTAAAGAAGGACCTGTATATGTATCAATATTTTGTTTATTTTATTTACAGGGTTATTTTCTGTCTGACTTAAGATGAACCTAATAAAAAAAGTGTTTAAG
>LR812542.1:44275164-44537664 GCA_903798195.1 Danio kyathit
TAAATTCGGATGTGAATGAGTGTGTTTGGGTGTTTCCCAGTACTGGGTTGCAGCTGGAAGGGCATCCGCTGTGTAAAACATATGCTGGATAAGTTGGCGGTTCATTCCGCTGTGGCGACCCCGGATAAATAAAGGGACTAAGCTGAAGGAAAATTATTTTGTATTTTGAGAGTGGGATTTTGAGTGTGTGATCCTCCTGGACTGTGTGTGTGTGTGTGTGTGTGTGTGTGTGTGTGTGTGTGTGTGTGTGTGTGTGTGTGTGTGTGTGTGTGTGTGTGTGTGTGTGTGTGTGTGTGTGTGTGTGTGTGTGTGTGTGTACCTGATTCATGCAGCTGGGTGTGTGAATAGATGTTTTTGGTGTAGAACTGGTTGTAGATGCAGTAAACCACAGCCATCAGAGTCAACGTTCCTACAGCAGCAGCGATGAAGACTCCCACTCGACTGTTGCTGTTCATCAAGTGAACATCTGTCAGTATTAAAACACACACACACACACACACACACACACACGCACACACACACAGTAAAAAATATCTGTTGATTAACGGTTTGCATATTTTGTGTGTTTTCTGTTTATTTACGGTTGTGAATTGCATTATGGGATGTTGATCTCTGCTCTGTCCACTTTTGATGTTGACCTCTACAGTTAAACAAAGTGACTTTTATTGACATTTAAGTAAGACCCGTAGTTATTTATATTGTTCAGAAACACTAGGTCAGTGGGTGAGCGCCGCTTTTTGTACTTTTGTTTATGATTTCAGTGCATGTTATTGGCGTCACATACGCTGAAGATCTCGGTTTCTTTAGTAAGTTTAGAGGGGATCTTGTGTTCTAGTTTAGTTCTTTGCTTTGGCGCCACTCTAGTTCCTTTTCCCCTGAAACTTTTGGTTTGATTATATTTCGGTTTGTTTTTTATGCATTGTACATAGCACACACATGCCTCTCTTTTGTTGGCTTTATCACTTTTCTTCCTTATAGAGGAATAAATGAATTCATGGTTAAGATTGTGTCCTTGTTTTTTTCCATCCATTTACTCCAGTAATAATCTAATATTCTAAATGTTACGTTTACTCTCCCTAGACAACTTATTAAATCGTAACATGCTGGCAGTTTATTACAGCTTAATCTACAACACCAACCCAGACAATAAATCACTTTACACTATTAAAAATGTTTATAAAAGTCACTTTTTCACACTTTTCAAGGTTAAAAGTTGTTGAAAGAAGGATCAAGCTCCCATAATGCAATTCAAAAGCTTAAATAAACTGAGAAAAATAAGGAAAACTGTTCATTTACAGATATTTTGTTTTACAGTTTAGTGTAATTAAACCCAGCAGGTCTTTAAATATCATTGTAACTATAGCTGTGTCATGCATCAGGGGGAACAGAGGGCAAAATAAAACTAATAAAATAATAATAATAATAATAATACATTTTTAAAAATGTGATGCGGCTGGGATGATGCCATGGTGCTCCGCCAGAAAAAGGTGGCTTGCCATCTCCAGGTTGGAGGAAAGTCCTTACCCCAGGTGGAGGAGTTCAAGTATCTTGGGGTTTTGTTCACGAGTGAGGGAAGGATGGGACGTGAGATTGACAGGCGGATCGGTGCAGCAGCAGCAGTAATGCGGTCGATGTATCGGTCCATTGTGGTATAAAAGGATCTGAGCCAAAAGGCAAAGCTCTCGATTTACCGGTCAATCTACGGTCCTCCTCTTACCTATGGTCATGAGCTTTGGATCATGACTGAAAGGACAAGATCTTGGATACAAGCGGCCGATATTCATTTCCTTCGCAGCGTGGCAGGGCGCACCCTTATAGATAGGGTGAGGAGCTCAGTCACCTGGGAGGAGCTTGAAGTAGAGCCGCTGCTCCTCCACATCAAGAGAAGTCAGCTGAGGTGGTTTAGACATCTGTTTCGGATGCCTCCTGGACGCCTACCTAGGGAGGTGTTCCAGGCATGTCTCACTGGAAGGAGGCCTCAGGGAAAACCCAGGACACGCTGGAGGGACTATGTCCTATGTCCGCAACCCGGCCCCGGAAAAGCGATTTTTGCCATTATATGGCAAATTTTTTATTTAATTATGAAATTTAAATACTGCACTTTAGTGACATTAAGCACTATTCTGAATTAGCTTGTCGTCATAACCACACCTTTTGACTATTTTAGCCAAAATAGTAATTCAAATCAATTTTAATATGGGCCACTTTTGGTGCTTCAAACCTTTTTGTTGGTATTCTTTTTTTGTTTTAAGGATAAGGTCCAAGATTTAGAATAAAAGTTACTTGTAAAATATTCTCTCAACAATACAGTAGTGAAAGATGACTTCACTTGAGTCAGATTGTATGTTTTCTTGCACAGCTGAACTCGTGAAAAGTATTTGATAGTATTGGCTAGAACTGATTATCTGAAGTCACACTGAAGCGACAGCTAACAGAGGATTCTTGGTCTTGGTCTTAAAGCCTTTTCGATGGGTTATTTCACCATTATGGCATAGCAGTCAAATACGGACAAATGAGCTCATGCATGGGACAAATTCTGGACCTTTGTCAGTGAGGGGTGGGTCTTCCAAACCACCCGAACCCCCGCTAGCTATGGGCCTGTAGATATATATACACATATAGATTTATATATATACATACTGTATAAGAAAATGAATAAAAAGTATATTGCTAGTTGTTAATTGAAAGTATATAAATTCTAAAGTATATTGGATATTGTTAATATGAATTTGAGTCTTTTTATATATTATATTACAAATGTAAAATAAAAAAATTATCAGGGGAATGAATCGCCAACTATTCCTGCATATGTTTTACACAGCGGATGTCCTTCCAGCTGCAACCTAGTACTGAGAAACACCCATACACTCGCATCCACACACACACACACACACACACACACACACACACACACACACACTATGGCCAATTTAGCTTATTCAATTCAACTATGGCGCATGTGTTTAGACTGTGGGGGAAACCGGAAACCCACACCAGCACAGGGAGAACATGCAAACTCCACACAGAAATGCCAACTGACCCAGCCAGGTCTCAAACCAGCAACCTTTTTGCTGTTAGGCGACAGTGTTAACCACTAAACCACCATGTTGGCCCGACTACAAAAAATTAAAATTAAAATAAATATTAAGTCAGTTTCTCCCGAATTGTGCAGCGATTTTTAAAATATAAATTACTGACATTTCCTAAAATGTATGGCATTATTTGCTCCAATTACTGTGTATTGCAGTCAAAAATACACACAAATCTTGTATGGGAGACCACATGCAAAAGCTAGGTTTGCTGCCAGAGGTGAGGGGCAGGGGGCAGGGGGCGCTCAACCTGCGGTCTGTGTGGGTCCTAATGCCTTATGACATTCAATGTATATTAATAGGGACTCTATACTGCTCAGTGAGTGCCATCTTTCGGAGGTCCTGACTCTCTGTGGTCACTAAAAATCCCAGGATGTCCTTTGAAAAAGAGTAGGGGTTTAAACCCGGCATCCTGGCCAAATCTGCCCACTGGCCATTTGTCCATCATGGCCGCCTAACAATCCCCATATCATAACTGGCTTCATCACTCTGTCTCCTCTCCACCAATCAGCTGGTGTGTGGTCTGGCGCAAAATGGCTGCCGTCGCCTCATCCATGTGAATGCTACACACTGGTGGTGGATGAGGAGATCCCCCCCAAAAATGTGTAAAGCACTTTGAGTGTCCAGAAAAGCGCTATATAAATGAAAGCAATTATTATTATTATTAATAAAAAAAACAAATATAATAAAACACTCTTTTTTATCATAAGAACCATTCTCTAAATCCTAGAGGGCCCATATAAGTAATATAAAAAATGTAAAACAAATAATTAAAATAAATAAAATATCCCAGTTATACATTAAACAAAAAGGCTTGTATATGAAATAAAACATTTTAAAATATAAAATAGGGTAATATAGCAAACAAAACTAACTAGAATAGAAAATAACAGACCAAAAATGATCCCATCAATGAGGACAATACACATTATTGATGATGATGATGATGATGGTGTGTGTGTGTGTGTGTGTGTGTGTGTGTGTGTGTGTGTGTGTGTGTGTGTGTGTGTGACTTACAGCTTTGTTTCAGAGTGGCTTGGTCATGCTGATCAGAGGTCAGTTCGTTTTCTTCTGCGGTGTCAGTGTTGACCGGATTCTGACCCAAGCACACGCTCACACACACCAACAGCAATGTCCACTTCAGCATCCTGCAAACACAGAGAAAAAGACAATGAGTGTATACCAACAAAACCCTATACTATACTATACACTATAATACTATAACACTAACAACACAAGAAAGCTCTAATAATGAGAAAAAGACGTTTAGTGTCCTCTAGTGGCCATGAGCTGAACTGAGTTTACATAAATAATACTGGAAACAGGAGGATTTATGCAAATGTTTATTTCACTTGGCAGAGAAAACACACAAAAAGATAAAAACTTGAGTATTTGATGGTAAATGATGCTGAATGTATGATTCAAAGGGCGGCACGGTGGCTCAGTGGTGAGCACTGTCACAGCAAGAAGCTGTGTTGACGTGGGTTTCTTCCGGGTGCTACAGATTCCCCCACAGTCCAAAACACATGCGCTATAGGTGACTTGAACTAAATTGGCCGTAGTGTATGAGTGTGTGTGTTTCAAAAGTTCTGGGCTGCAGCTGGAAGGGTGTCCGCAGCGTAAAACACATTCTGGAATAGTTGGCGGTTCATTCTGCAGTAGCGACTCCTGATAAAGGGATTAGGTGACTTGATGAACTAAATTGGCCGTAGTGTATGAGTGTGTGTGTGTGTTTCCCAGTGATGGGTTGCAGCTGGAAGGGTGTCCGCAGCGTAAAACGTATGCTGGAATAGTTGGCGGTTCATTCTGCTGTAGCGACTCCTGATAAAGGGATTAGGTGACTTAATAAAGGGATTAGGTGACTTGATGAACTAAATTGGCCGTAGTGTATGAGTGTGTGTGTGTGTGTTTCCCAGTGATGGGTTGCAGCTGGAAGGGTATCCGCTGCGTAAAACATATGCTGGAATAGTTGGCGGTTCATTCTGTTGTAGCGACTCCTGATAAAGGGATTAGGTGACTTGATGAACTAAATTGGCCGTAGTGTATGAGTGTGTGTGTGTGTGTTTCCCAGTGATGGGTTGCAGCTGGAAGGGTGTCCGCAACGTAAAACATATGCTGGAATAGTTGGCGGTTCATTCTGCTGTAGCGACTCCTGATAAAGGGATTAGGTGACTTGATGAACTAAATTGGCCGTAGTGTATGAGTGTGTGTGTGTGTGTTTCCCAGTGATGGGTTGCAGCTGGAAGGGTATCCGCTGCGTAAAACATATGCTGGAATAGTTGGCGGTTCATTCTGCTGTAGCGACTCCTGATAAAGGGACTAGGTGACTTGATGAACTAAATTGGCCGTAGTGTATGAGTGTGTGTGTGTTTCCCAGTGATGGGTTGCAGCTGGAAGGGTATCCGCTGCGTAAAACATATGCTGGAATAGTTGGCGGTTCATTCTGCTGTAGCGACTCCTGATAAAGGGACTAGGTGACTTGATGAACTAAATTGGCCGTAGTGTATGAGTGTGTGTGTGTGTGTGTGCTTCCCAGTGATGGGTTGCAGCTGGAAGGGTATCCACTGCGTAAAACGTATTCTGGAAGAGTTGGCGGTTCATTCTGCTGTAGCGACTCCTGATAAAGGGACTAGGTGACTTGAACTAAATTGGCCGTAGTGTAGGAGTGTGTGTGTGTGTGTGTGTGTTTCCCAGTGATGGGTTGCAGCTGGAAGGGTCTCCTGTTGCGTAAAACACATGCTGGAATAGTTGGCGGTTCATTCTGCTGTAGCGACTCCTGATAAAGGGACTAGGTGACTTGATGAACTAAATTGGCTGTAGTGTATGAGTATGTGTGTGTTTCCCAGTGATGGGTTGCAGCTGGAAGGGTATCCGCAGCGTAAAACACATGCTGGAATAGTTGGCGGTTCATTCTGCTGTAGCGACTCCTGATAAAGGGATTAGGTGACTTGATAAAGGGACTAGGTGACTTGATGAACTAAATTGGCTATAGTGTATGAGTATGTGTGTTTCCCAGTGATGGGTTGCAGCTGGAAGGGTCTCCCGTTGCGTAAAAAACATGCTGGAATAGTTGGCGGTTCATTCTGCTGTAGCGACTCCTGATAAAGGGACTAGGTGACTTGAACTAAATTGGCCATAGTGTATGAGTGTGTGTGTGTGTGTTTCCCAGTGATGGGTTGCAGCTGGAAGGGTGTCCGCTGCGTAAAACATATGCTGGAATAGTTGGCGGTTCATTCTGCTGTAGCGACTCCTGATAAAGGGATTAGGTGACTTGATGAACTAAATTGGCCGTAGTGTATGAGAGTGTGTGTGTGTGTTTCCCAGTGATGGGTTGCAGCTGGAAGGGTATCCGCTGCGTAAAACATATGCTGGAATAGTTGGCGGTTCATTCTGCTGTAGCGACTCCTGATAAAGGGATTAGGTGACTTGATAAAGGGACTAGGTGACTTGATGAACTAAATTGGCCGTAGTGTATGAGTACGTGTGTGTGTGTGTGTGTTTCCCAGTGATGGGTTGCAGCTGGAAGGGTATCCGCTGCGTAAAACATATGCTGGAATAGTTGGCGGTTCATTCTGCTGTAGTGACTCCTGATAAAGGGACTACGTGACTTGAACTAAATTGGCCATAGTGTACAAGTATGTGTGTGTGTGTGTTTCCCAGTGATGGGTTGCAGCTGGAAGGGTATCCGCTGCGTAAAACAAATGCTGGAATAGTTGGCGGTTCATTCTGCTGTAGCGACTCCTGATAAAGGGATTAGGTGACTTGATAAAGGGACTAGGTGACTTGATGAACTAAATTGGCCATAGTGTATGAGTATGTGTGTTTCCCAGTGATGGGTTGCAGCTGGAAGGGTCTCCCGTTGCGTAAAAAACATGCTGGAATAGTTGGCGGTTCATTCTGCTGTAGCGACTCCTGATAAAGGGACTAGGTGACTTGAAATAAATTGGCCATAGTGTATGAGTGTGTGTGTGTGTGTTTCCCAGTGATGGGTTGCAGCTGGAAGGGTGTCCGCAGCGTAAAACATATGCTGGAATAGTTGGCGGTTCATTCTGCTGTAGCGACTCCTGATAAAGGGATTAGGTGACTTGATAAAGGGACTAGGTGACTTGATGAACTAAATTGGCCGTAGTGTATGAGAGTGTGTGTGTGTGTTTCCCAGTGATGGGTTGCAGCTGGAAGGGTATCCGCTGCGTAAAACATATGCTGGAATAGTTGGCGGTTCATTCTGCTGTAGCGACTCCTGATAAAGGGACTAGGTGACTTGATGAACTAAATTGGCCATAGTGTATGAGTATGTGTGTGTTTCCCAGTGATGGGTTGCAGCTGGAAGGGTCTCCCGTTGCGTAAAACACATGCTGGAATAGTTGGTGGTTCATTCTGCTGTAGCGACTCCTGATAAAGGGACTAGGTGACTTGAACTAAATTGGCCGTAGTGTATGAGTATGTGTGTGTTTCCCAGTGATGGGTTGCAGCTGGAAGGGTATCCGCTGCGTAAAACATATGCTGGAATAGTTGGCGGTTCATTCTGCTGTAGCGACTCCTGATAAAGAGATTAGGTGACTTGATGAACTAAATTGGCCGTAGTGTATGAGTGTGTGTGTGTTTCCCAGTGATGGGTTGCAGCTGGAAGGGTATCCGCTGCGTAAAACATATGCTGGACTAGTTGGCGGTTCATTCTGCTGTAGCGACTCCTGATAAAGGGATTAGGTAACTTGATGAACTAAATAGGCCGTAGTGTATGAGTGTGTGTGTGTGTGTTTCCCAGTGATGGGTTGCAGCTGGAAGGGTGCCCGCAGCGTAAAACATATGCTGGAATAGTTGGCGGTTCATTCTGCTGTAGCGACTCCTGATAAAGGGACTAAGGCAAAGGAAAATGATTGAATTAATGTATGATTCAGGAGTAGAGACCAAATAGTTAAAGTCAGTATCTTTAAAAGGGACCTATTATGCAAAAATGACTTTTAGAAGTGGTTGTGGGGCAGCAATGTGTAAATACAACCAGTTTCTGATTATAAAAATGTATTAATTACATCTTTTTATAATCAGAATTGATAAATACAGTCTGCAGAAACACTTTGATTGAAGTTCTCCCTTTGCACGCGTCATCAGAGGGGGATTAGTGACCATCTCTTTAGCATGGGACATTAATCTTTGAATCTCCACTATGCAGATAAACATGCACTTACAGCTCCGCCCTCTTCTGAAAAGAGCACAATCTCATTTAAATTTAAAGCGACAGTCACCAAAATACCACAATTAGGATCAAAGCCTAAAAGGGTCAGTCAGTTTCAGAGAGTTATAACACCTTATTTGTGGTGTATTTTGAGCTGAATCTTCACACACTCTAGGGACACCAGAGACTTATTTTGTATCTGGTAAAAAGTGGCATAATAGGTCGCTTTTAAGTCATAACTTTTAAAACAAAGTATTGCTTAATACACACATGTTAAACTCAGTTCCTGGAGAGTCCCGCAGCTCTGCACGGTCTTTTTTTTTTCTAATTAAACACACCAGATCAAACTAATTGAGTCTTTCAGGCTTGTTTGAAACCTACAGGTAAGTGAGTTGAAGCAGGGTTGGAACCAAACTGTGCAGGTCTGCAGCCCTCCAGAAACTGTTTGACTCCCTGGCTTAAATACAAAAGCCTTCATTTTGAGATGACTTGATGTGATTTGTTTTATTATTCAAAACAGTTTCATTAAAGTTTTTAATTTTAAAAATAATGGAAGATTCATCTTGGAGACACAAAATGATCCCACAATTCTAGAATCCCCCATAAATATACGAGATTCTTCATGAAGTAAAATAAATAGGACATTCAGCTTTTCAAGAGTTCACACTTAGCTGATGATTAATAAAGCGTGTTTGGCATGCTGTCCGGGGAGAAAGCCCTGAGCTCGGAATATCCTCGAGCCCGGGGCTCCCTGCCATTGAAGGGCGAAAGGGGAGTTTGAGATCAGGAAGGTCTCGAGAAATCCCCAGCTTGTAAGCGTGCTGAGAAGGGTCTGGCTAAGGGTTGTCTTAAGATACTATTTTGGAATAGTCAATTGGCTTATGGTGTATGTCTTTAGACTGCCGGAGGAAACCCACGCGAACACGAGGAGAACATGCAAACTCTGCACAGAAGTGAGGGGCTGAACCAGCAGCGTTCTTGCTGTAAGGCAACAGTGCTAACCACTGGGCTGCCGTGCCACCCTATCAGAAAAGGGGAGGAGTAGGGGTGGAAGGGGGATTCTTCAACACGAAGATAACTGGAGTGGAAACCTCTGGTTATTTATAGTGTGTCAGTATTCATCTGATTGGTGCAATATACAGAGCTGATGCTGTGCCAGCCGTGTTTAATCATAAGCACGTGATCCTTTCGAAATTACTTTATAATAAACCGCACATAAACCATCTGACTGTTTAAAAACATTTGTGTGCAAAATTATTCAACCCCCACATTTTACAGAAAACATTTTATTCTTGAGTTTGCAAAAACCTAACTGTGTTTTTGGGTGTTAAATAAGTATGACAGCTGTTTTTTATAAATATATGAAACAAAAACCCTATAGGGCTGCACGGTGGCTCAGTGGTTAGCACTGGAGCCTCACAGCAAGAAGATCGCTGTTTTGAGTCCCGGCTGGTTCAGTTGGCATTTCTGTGTGGAGTTTGCATGTTCTCCCTGTGTTGGTGTGGGTTTCCTCTGGGTGCTCCGGTTTCCCCCACAGTCCAAACACATGCGCTATAGGGGAATTGATGAACTAAATTGGCATAGTGTACGAATGTGTGTGTGAATGTAAGAGTGTACGGGTGTTTCCCAGTACTGGGTTGCGGCTGGAAGGGCATCCGCTGCATAAAACATATGCTGGAATAGTTGTCAGTTCGAAGAAAAATGAATGAATAAATGAACAATACAGTGTTTTTTAGATTTCTGGATGTTTTGTTTGATATGCAAGTTTATTTGTTTACTTTATTACTTGGGTATTTTTTAATTTATTTAGAATTGATTTTGAGTTCTTAAAATAGGTGTTGTTTTTTTTTTTTTGCCGAAGGAAGATGAATGAAAAATCTTATAACTCAATATTTCATTCGTGACCATCATAATCATCCCCAAGCGATATCAAGCTCAATTAAAAAAACATGAACATTACCAGTATTGTTAAAATAAAAACACATACGTTTTAACCAAACTGTTATGAAATGAAAAATGCTCTTTTAAAGTTAATGTTTAATTTTTTAATATTACAATGATGTATGGTTTGTTACACTATAAAATCCAAAAAGTTAAGGTAACAAACCATTTGAGGAAACTGATTGCAACAAACCATTTAAGTTCAAAAACTAAAACTAATGAGTACTGTGGACTTAATCCATTTGAGTAAACGAAGCAATTTGAGCACAGTAAAACCCAATAAATGAAGAGAACTCAAACCAACTGAGTACTGTGAAACCCAATAAGTTAAGGCAACTCAAACCGATTGAGGAAACCGATTGCTACAAACCATTTGAGTTCAAAAACTAATCTATACGAGTACTGTGAACTTACTCCATTTAGGTTGAAGTAATGAGGTATTTAGTTAACTCATTACTAGGCCCACACGGAATCTGCGTGCGCTGAATTCCTCAGATTTTCTGCAGATTTCCGCAGATTTTTAGCCCATTATTAATTCTGTTTACTTAAAGTTAGCTATTTACAGTTAATCTAATTGGATTTGCATTTTAAACATTAAATACAAGTTAAAAAGATATTATTTTTTATTTAACATATTAAGGTTTTAGTTATGAGACTCCCAAAATAATTCAGCAGAAATCTGCAGATTTTTACCAAAATTCTCTGCAGAAATAGCAAAAAACGTCCGCAGACTCCGTCTGGCCCTGCTCATTACCTTCAACACTGAGCTACCTTCAAAACTCTTTCAAATAAGTATAACTTTCAGTCAATTTTGAGTTGGCTACACTCATTTCATAAAGTTGACTGTTGGGTTTTACAGTGTAGGAATGGACGTTTGGCCCAAATTAAGCACTTAGCCATGCATATTACTAAAATTGAGTTAATTCATTTACAGTAGGTCATTTACAAAGAGTCTTCATGGAACTTGATCTTTATTTAATATTGTGATGATTTTGGTATAAAAGAAATATTGATCATTTTGACCCATACAGTGTTTTATTTTTTGGTATTGTCCAATATATACCTGTGCAACTTAAGATGATCAGACACACACACAGTATATTTTCATTGATGAATGAATGAATAGTAAAATATACTGTGTGTGCGTCTGATCACACAGTATATTTTACTAATGCATTAGTAAATGTTGAACTTATTAATAAATACTGTATTGTTCATGCATATTTAGTTCAT
Source organism: Danio kyathit (assembly GCA_903798195.1). Taxonomy (NCBI): domain Eukaryota; kingdom Metazoa; phylum Chordata; class Actinopteri; order Cypriniformes; family Danionidae; genus Danio; species Danio kyathit. The sequence continues at coordinate 44,286,601 of LR812542.1, forward strand.
GTCAGTAAATACATTAGCTAACATTAATTATTCGATTATAATTTCACCATTACTTCACATGAACTCTACAGCATATTATACATATTTATATAGGCCTACACTAGACATGAGTGCAAATCAATATAACAAATGCATCACACTACTACAGGCTTCACAACTGACCATCAGCTCCACACCGATAGCAGAACACAACACACTAACCTTCAAGTGAAATCATCTTCATTTAATATCAGATGGAAGCTTTGGGTTTTTCTCTCTTACCTTCCTCTGGTTTTTAGATCTCGGTCTTGTAATTTTGTCCTCCAGTGGTTCGACTCTTTCAGCTGCTCTGAGCATCACTTTGTTTGTGGATCGTCTCTTTCCAAGGTGGAGCTTCACACCATGACAACCACAGTCCCAGGACCATTGAGCTTTTGCACGCACACACATACATGCACACACAAATGCATACGCACACAGAGACAGACACTCACCCTCAACACCTGCACATGAACAACCAGCACAAAAAAAGGTAGAGAGGATTGCAGATTTATGATCAAATAACAGCTGAAATTACACCTGAATATACACATAAATACATCTACTTACAGAAGCTGTGTGAAAATAAAATGTTTACATTTAGGAAATGCGTCTAAAACAAATTATGACAAAAGAGACAAACAGAGAAATGGCACAAATAGCAAAATTAAATGCTTTAAATAATTATTTATAATAAAAATAATAATTATTATTATAAACAATGGTGATTTATAAACCGGCACCTCAGTCTTAAAGGAAATAAAACTTCACTAATATAAAATTGTCTCACCATTTTACATTAGATCAACATGTCAAAGTAATTTAAGCATAATTAAACAAACAATAACTTTAAAACAACTACAATTACCATGAGTAATAAAAAATAAGAAGAATTGTCAGACCTTTATACTCTCAACTCTCAAAAAACAGACAAATAAAACAAACAACTCTCAAACCCATCCATAAAAACAACCCTGCTGAAAAAAAGCAGCTTACACCAGCCTAGGCTGGCTTTAGCTGGTCAACCAGTCTGGTTTTAGGCATTCCAGGCTGGTTTCCAGTCACTTCCAGGCTGGTCTTAGCTGGTCAGGCTGGGAGATGAGCCTAGTCAAAACCATCTATGTGCAGCTTAAACCAGGCTGGTCAAGCTGGTTTTAGCTTGTCATTTTCCAGCATGACCAGCTAAGACCAATCTGCCAAAACCATTCATTCATTCATTAATTTCTTCCTACCTATATACACACATTTTATATATATATATATACACACATTTTATATATATATATATATATATATATATATATATATATATATATATATATATATATATATATATTTACACACACACACGCATACACAGTTGAAGTGAGAATTATTAGCCGCCCTTTGAATTTATTTTCTTTTTTAATTATTTCCCAAAAGATGTATAACAGATTCAGGAATTCTTCACAGTATGTCTGATAATATTTTTTCTTCTGGAGAAAGTCTTATTTGTTTTATTTCGGCTAAAATAAAAGCAGTTTTTAATTTTTTAGAAACCATTTTAAAGTCAAAATTATTAGCCCCTTTAGCTAATTGTTTTTCCAATAGTCTACAGAACAAACCATCATTATACAATAACTTGCCTAATTACCCTAACCTGCCTAGTTAACCTAATTAACCTAGTTAAGCCTTTAAATGTCACATTAAGCTGTATAGAAGTGTCTTGAAAAATATCTAGTCAAATATTATTTACTGTCATCATGACAAAGATAAAATACATCAGTTATTAGAAATGAGTTATTAAAATTATTATGATTAGAAAGGTTTAAAAAAAAATCTCTTTGTTAAACAAAATTCGGAGAAAAAAAAAAAACATGGGCTAATAATTCTGACTTCAACTGTATATTAACACACACACACACACACACACACACACACACACCACAAACACCCTAAATATTAAAAGAGCACAGTGCTCAAATAATCATTAATACACAAACAAAATCCTCACAAGGTGAATTATACAAAATATCGGGTTGTCTGCAAAGTAAAACCATCAAACAAACATTTAGACAACAAACCCGAGGCCTCAGACTTGTTTTTCGCTTGACTAAAGATGTAACGATTAACTCAGGTCACGGTTTGATTCTCACATTAACAAATAAATCAAACAACTAAGAGCTCAAAGACATAATAAAGTGAAATAAAAGGTGCCCTTTTATTAGACTGATGACTATGTTGCTTTGTGAAACTTAAATATTACAAAACTAAATTATAATTTTAAAACAAACCCTAAAATCAAACACTGAAAAAAATATATTTAATGATGATTCCTTGGATTTATTTAAGTTAAGTCCTTGAAAACAATTTATTTGGGCTGAATTCAAACAAAACAAATTAAGTTGAACATTAATAAATTTACAGTGAACTTACACATATAAAGTAAATCTCTTCATATAAACAAAACGCCTTTAATCATGAACATACAAAGATACGGCACAAGCAGCTGTTAAATCTAAATCAGACAAAATGTGTAAAATTGAAGCTAAAACAACAGTCTGACTTTAGTTTTATGAAATAAAACGCAAAATAAACAGCAGATGAACTGAATGAGCCGCAGGTTCACTCTCTGCCAGTAGGCGGCGCTTTTGAACAGCAGTGATGACGTTTACAAGATTACAGCTGTAAATACTTATCAAAACTACGTTAATATTGATCATTCAGAGGCAAAATGAACAGAAAATAACACAATCCATTCTATGGACAGTCAATTCCATCAGATTAATTCATATAAACTCCTGCTCCAATTGTAAAACAATTTTGTTTGGCATCTCAAATTATTTGAACAGTCACATTTTAATCAATTTTCAACCGGCTTGCCGCTCATCTTTAAAAGAACACTCCACTTTTGACTTTATTTTGGGGAAATACGCTGGTTCTACAACTCTCCCAGAGTTAAACAGTTGAGTTTTACCATTTCTGAATCAATTCAGCTGATCTCCTGATAGGAGCACTCTTAGCTCTTTGAAACAATAAAGAAGCCCTAATAATGAATGAAAAATAAACAAATACAAACTCCTCAAAGACTTGAGATGTTCCAGGAAGTTGGGAATATCATTCCACCACCGCTGAAGAACAGCAACAGTCAAGCTTCTGGAAATAAAGCTTGGCATAAATCATTAAATTGAATTAATGTATTAGCATCTTGTTCACATTTAAAGAGTTTTGATAATGGATCTGTCCTTATATTTATTACTGTACTACTAAGAGCGATGGAAAATTAAAAGTTGCTATTTTCTATGGTGATATAATTACAAACTATACTCATTCCAGTGTAATAATCAAAGAATTTGCTTATTAGTTCTGCTAAAGTCATGGTTCCTATTTCCAAAACAATAAATGGAGTGTTCCTTTAAAGTTACATCACTAGTTTTGACAAAGCAAAAGCAGCAGGAAATACACAAACACTATATTTGAGATATTTACAACAAACAGAAGAGAATTAAATAATTAGCCTTTAAGACCACAGATTGTGAAGCATTCTAGTTAAATTACATCTCATCATTATTATATATTAGTGACTACGACAGACTACTTACAAATAGGAGTTCAAGCTACTGAACAAACGCAAAGACCCATCAAACCCCTGTGAGAGGCAAAGATAACATTACTGTACTATGACTATAAGCCATAAAATGTCTGGCCGACGGGTCAGATGTTCGCTTTCAGAAAGATGTCTGTGATGAAAAATAAAGAGGAAGAGTAATTACAGATGAAAGATTTTATGTACAATATCAAAAGAATAGAAATTTCTGAAGATGCTGCTGCATTAAAATACTTCATAAGTCAATATTGTATTTGTCAAATACAAACTGCAGCTGAAAAACATATCAACATTTACAAAAATTACTTTTACACTAACAATAACTTGTGGTAAAAAATGTTACATTATGCAAATTTAAACAACTTATTTATAAGAAGTTCGATTAACCACAAAAAAATGCATCTATGTTATATTTTAGTTATGCATAAACAATGAAGTCTATTTTAGGATCGTAAGAATTAAATAACATCCTGAGGAAGTCAATGGTTACCGGTTTACAACATTCTTCAAAATATCTTCTTTTGTGTTCAACCAAAAAAAGAAACTCGACTGGATTTAAAAGAATTAATAAACGGCAAAATTTACATTTTTTTGTGTGAACGATCCCTTTAAGGGTGATTATTTATAGATAGCAGTTCTCTAAAGTCATGAAAACTATCCAATAATTTATTCACACTTGAGCCGCATTATGCGTACACGACTTATAATAACTATTGTGATTTTTTCCAGCTTTACAATGGCAGTGATGTTTACTAATTTAAAAAAGCAGACAACATTTGACTGTCCTGATTTGTCAATGCATGTTTTTTTAATCACAACAAAAGTGCATCAAGCACCTCTGAAATACACAACTGAAATAAATAATTGGGAATGATTATTCAATTATGTTTAAAAGTAGATCAAGCACTTGCTGCTCCTTTATACTGTAAAATAACAGTGATGGGTCTCTCATGAGCTCAGTAAACCAGCAGGACTGTCAGTTATCAAATGAATCAACCACTGTAACAGGTAACAATAGTGTTACGGTGTAGTTTAACGTTCACCTGGACCCATCAAACACAAATATGGCTCTGCAGTACCATTAACATGCACCCAATTCAAGTGACATCCTGCAGCATTTCCACATGTAAAATCCAGGACACACTGGCAACACAGTTGGGTTTTGTTGTTAGGAGTTGGCCTTGGTCTGTCCTGGCATTAACAAGGAAACAGGATTTTTCCAGAAGATTTCAAATGGCTTCAGAAAACTCGGAGTCATTGACTACATTTACATGGACATTCATTCATTCTCCTTCAGCTAAGTCCCTTGTTTATCAGGGGTTGCCACAGCGGAATGAACTGCCAACTATTCCAGAATGTGTTTTTACGCAGCGGATGCCCTTCCAGCCGCAACACAGTACTAGGAAACACCCGTACACTCTCACATTTACACCTACTTATTCATCACGGCCAATTTTGTTTATCCAATTTACCTATAGAGCATGTCTTTGGACTGTTGGGGAATCTGGTGTCCTGACGTTTTACCCATCAGATTATGCTACCAACACTGTATTTGATCGGTTTTGAGGTTAGGGTTAGGGATTAGGTAGGTTAGGGCGATATTACAGCTTCATATCACACTACTCCACATTAAAAATTACACTGGTAGCAAAATCTAATGGGTAGCATATTGCGTCATCAAAATCAACAACCTTCTTGCTTTGAGTCCACATTGCTAACCACTGAGCCACTGTGCCACCTATAAATGGACATCAGTAATTGAATTAATTGCCTTAATCTGAATGACAATAATATGATTTAGGGGTTTACATGAGCTGCTCTTTGACTGTTCCTTTCATGATCCTGTTTTACATGTTATAGCACACAGATCGATTAACATCATTGCGTCACCAGCCCATCCAACGTTTCCTCCAGAGTCTCATGTAATTTTTCGACGTTAAACTGCAGTTGCGCAGTTTCACTTTCATCCGGGAACATTTCATTCATGCCACCATGAGAAACTGTGGTATTGGATGCGAGTATGGAGTCAAGACTGGTGTAAGAGTGTTGCAGGTGTCCTTCAAAGACAGAGAATAGTGTCAAACAGCCGGGTGTGTATGAATTATCCTGTCACAAAATGCGGCGAAAAGTCCTACATGATGGTAAAAGTTTGATTGCGGTGTTTACATGTCTGTATTGCACTTCAATAAAAAAACACTCCACGTCATAATTAGATGTCTGCTTAGCTTGATTATGACTTTAGTCAGATTAAGGGAATCAAAAATCAGACTCTTAATCAGAGTATTGTCTTAATTGTATATATTATCAGTATTGGTGTCTATGTAAACGTACTCAATGAGTCAATGGCAGTTTTCTTTTGGCCATAAGTCAAGTCTGTTTTATATAAGCATGTGAATAAAAAAACGTTCCATATAAACAGATCCATCGCAGATTTCACTAAACTCTGATGACAGTCGCGCTCTTGATAAAACACTTTCAATATGACTATCTTACAGATGCGAGTTACGATTTCTCTCAAGGGTGGGATGAACTGACTTTGCAGATCCTCTGATGTGACGAGGTGTACGTTGAGATATCAATGCTGAAATTATATATATATATATATATATATATATATATATATATATATATATATATATATATATATATATATATATATATATATATATATATATATATATATATATATATATATATATATATATATATATATATATATATATATATATATATATAATATGCAGCCCTAACAATCTGATGGAAAGAGAAGCAAATAAAGTCTCCTCAAATATTTCAGTGTGTGAGGAACGTGAATGTGAGTCAATTACAGTTTGCATTTGGCCCTAAATTAAGTATTTTTTACATATACTCACGTGTTCATACGAACAGATAAAATTTTTTGTGGTCAATGGCAGAGCACATGAATAAAAATGTTCCCATTTAAACAGATCCATCGCTGATGTCTGTAAACTCTGTGCTTTTATAAAACGCTCAACTCCACACTTTCAATTTCCCTCTAGTAAAGAGTGGGATGAATTGGTCTAAAATCCTAAGTTGGTAGATCCTCTGATGTGACGATTGCAGAGGTGCAAATTGCGATATTGATGCTGAAAAGATACAGCTATATACGATATATATATATATATATATATATATATATATATATATATATATATATATATATATATATATATATATATATACACGAAGACTCCTCAAAGATTTCAGTGTATGGAGAACATAAATGTGAGTCAATGACAGTTTTCTGTTGGCAATAAATGAAGTCTTTTTTAAATATACTCACGCGTTCATACGAACAGATAAAATGACTGTTGTCAATGGCAGAGCACATGACTAAAAAAGGTCCCATTTAAACAGATCCATCGCAGAAGTTTGTAAACTCTGATGAAAGTCATGCTTTCATAATACACTTAACATGACCGTTTGTAGATGCGGGTTACGATTTCCCCTCAAGTAAAGGGGATGGATGAATTAGTCTCGTCCTGTGATGGATTAAAATCCTAAATTGACTTTGTAGATCCTGATGTGACGATTGCAGATTGCACATTGAGATATCAATGCTGAAACGATAATGTGGCCCTAATAATCTGATTGAATAAAAATCAAATAAAGACTCCGCAGAGTTCAGTGTGAGGAACATGAATGGGTCAATGAGTTTTCTTTAGGCCATAAATTAAGTCTTTTTTTATATATACTTGTGTTCAGGTGAACAAATAAAAATGATTGTTGTCAATGGCAGAGCACATGAATAAAAAAAGGTCCCATTTAAACAGATCCATCGCTGATGTCTGTAAACTCTGATGACAGTAGTGTTCTCATAAAACACTTAACATGACCGTTTTGTAGATGCGAGTGATGATTTCCCTCAAGTAAAGTGATGGACTCAAATCCCAAGTTGACTTTGTAGATCCTCTGATGTGACGACTGCAGAGGTGCACATTTCATATCAATGCAAAAATGATATATAATGCGGCCCTAATAATCTGATTAAAAGAGAATCAAATAAAGAGTCCTCAAAGATTTCAGCGTGAGGAACATGAATGTGAGTCAATGACAGTTTTCTTTAGGCCATAAATTGTCTTCTTTTACATATACTCACGTGTTCATGTGCACAGATAAAATGTTGTCAACGAAAAAGCATGTGCATAAAAATGTTCCCATTTAAACAGATCCATCGCTGATGTCTGTAAACTCGGTGCTCTCATAAAACGCTTGACTCCACACTTTCAATATGACCGTTTTGCAGATGCGAGTTATGATTTCCCTCAAGTAAAGGGTGGGATGAATTGGGGTCATCCCGTGATGGTGGTAACGTGCTGAGAGGCGTCAGATCTGTATCTGTAGTGGCACATGGTGTGTATCTGGCCTCAGTGTCTGCAGGCGACTGGCCGAGCCGCTCCAGGAGCAGGGAATGGATGTATCCGATAGGAACAGGAAGCGATGCAATTATGATGAGTATGATCAGGACAGCAAGAGCCCAATCAGGATATGGAAGATCTTCTTTGGATGCCTGAGAGGAAATATTGGATATAGTCATTTTAAGCCTATAATGATTTTTGAAATGAGTCTATTAATAAGGAAGAAAGTAAAGGAAAAGTATGCATTAATGTTAGGAGTGTCAAAATTAATTGTTTTTTTCAGTGCACCGCAATGCAGACACGGACAATTTGGCATTGGTTCAGTAATGGATCAAAACCGGTTAATACGTACTAACGTCATTCATCTCATACTGTATGAGCAATGTCGCGGTAGAAAACTGGTGGAGGAGGCGAAGGCGAGAAAATAAATGCTCCAACTACTTAAAAAGCAGATAATTGTGCATTATCCACTGCTTGTGAGTTTGCTGGACAGTCTTTCACTGACACTGAAGAAACAGCAGAACCAGGTGTCGCCATTTCACTGCTAGGGAGAAAATAAAAGCTGTTTAACTCCATCTCCCTCTCTCTGTATACCTTTGAACTGCTGGCATGTTTGTAAGGTAACTTTTCCTCTCCTCTTGGCTGTTAAAGCGATACTTGTGAATCCAGACATGAGCGTATCTGTAGAGTGAGTTTTCTATACTGTGTCTATTACAGATTACCTGTGATAACTGTGCGTTATGCGCATATAGACGGCGTCTGCTCTTCATTGTCCACGTCACTTATCGGTGAACAGCGCTGACTGTTTTAGAGCCAATCACAGCCCTTTCTGTTGAGCGCGTGAAGACAATGACCAAAGAGGGGTGTAAGAACTCGCTTGACAATGTTCAGAAAGCAAGCGGGATAAAATTTACATTAGTTTATTTGCTATAAATGCTCATCTTGTCTTCTGTACATGTATTTGATTTTTGTTTAAAACATTTCAAATTGTTTTCTTTGAGCAGGTAAAATTAAAGGTACAATTATTATATCTGACTGCTTGTATTACAAGATAAAATTGTATTACAAATAATATATAAATATATTCATAGATTTTAATAACATTTTCTTGTGTTGTAAAGAAAAAAATATAATTGTGTATCTAAAGCACTGTAAATGCACCAAGACATCGAATTGAACTGAATCAATGGCATGATAATCGTAACCAGTGTAGGTTCACACCTCTAATTAATAGTGGTCACAAATCTCACTGTTCGGATCACACTACGAGTTTTTAGGTGAATCATTTTTGAAAGCCGATTCAGTGACATCATTTTGATGGTTGTTTGTCGCCACCCAATGGGTACACAATGTAATTGCTACAACAATCACCAGCGTCAAGTACCATTAAACGGTGATTTTAATCTTTACCATAAACATCAGTGTTTATATTTGAACTATACTGTTTTCCCAGTACTTCTGTGTTATTTAATTGTTTGTAACTCACTGAAAGTGTAAAAACTGAATCTCTCTTAAACATAGATTTGAATGCAGCGCTTCAAAGGATTAATAAACATATGCAAATCATTATAATGTATCATTCATGTTGCGCGGGTTTGAATTGAGATCACGATCTTTTAATGTTTAATTGTGCAGCTTTACACTGAATGCATTAATGCAGGCTAAACAAACAGTGACAGAAAACACCTTTATTAATAATCTAATAATGTATTTAGCTAGGTCCCACTACAACTTTTTCCGTCATCATTATATTTTACAGGGAAGTCGAAATGCTTTCATACATGTGATTTGATTGACGCGGGAGGCGATCTCTCTGCAATTGTTATAAATGTTGGATTAACCTACAAGTTAAAAAAAAAAAAGTTATTAATCCGCGTGTCACGTTCATTCCCAACTGTGGGTTGTGATCCGTACGAATCATGGATCAACCCCTACTAATTAATGTAGCATCACACTTCATATGTAGCTTTTTGGTTCATACATCATGAAATAACACAAATTTAAAGGAAAAAAAAAAAGCATGCATTAATGTAGCGTTATACTTGATTTGTAGATTTTGGTTCAGATAGCATGAAATAATGCAAATTTGAATAGAAGAAAAAAAAAAAAAAGCTTAGTTTTGACCAAATCTCTGTAGCTTAAAAACATATCAGTGCATTACATTTTAGAAAAAAAAAACTGAGATTGCAATATTTTGTTTTCTGTGAAATTCATATTGTAATTTTTTTTTTTTTAATAATTATTTTTTTAGGGTTTTTTCACCTTTTATTGGGATAGGATAGTGGAGGACAGACATGAAAGTATTGGGAGCAGAGAGAGGGGAAGGGTTGGCATAGGACCTTGAGCCGGAAAACAAACTCGGGTCGCCGCAATCACCATGGTGCTATATGTCGGCGCACTTAACCACTAGGCTTATTGGCGCCGACCATATTGTAATTTTACCTATTCGAAAATTAGTCATAATATTAGATTGATTGGGGTGATTTTGTAGGTGCTTGATTTCGTTGTAATTTTACCTTCTCTCTATTCCACGCAGAGTATTCGGGACGCTTCAATATCATCTTTAGCAGACTGGCCCCCAAAAGTCCCAGCATAGCAACTGGACACACATATTTCCACAAGTACTTGTATACAACAGGAACCGGCCGATTCAGCATCTGTTTCAGGTCCTCCAAAAACCTGCAATAACAATACATCTTATTCATGCCGTTTATTATTAATAATAATAATAATACATTTTTCTTAAAGCGTCTTTCAAGAAACCCAAGGTCACTGTACAACATATACATACACAACTCAATAATTTAAAATTGCACAGCATATAAACAATTCAATAATTAAAAAATAAACCGAAAGTATAAAAATAGAGAAGATGATAAAATACAAGGACATGATAGAGAATGTTGCATGCAGTTATAGAGTAAGTTATTTTGAACAGATGAGATTTAAGTCTGGATAAAAACAGAGGGAGAGAGTCAATATTGCGGATGTCAGGAGGAAGAGAAGTTTGGGAGCAGAGCGACTGAAAGCTGATTGTGCTGAGACGGGCAGAGGGAACAGAGAGGTGGATGGAGGAGGAGGATCTAAGGGAGCGGGAATGAGTGGTGATATGGAGGAGATCAGACAAGTAAGGTGGTGCAAGGTTATGGATGGCCTTCAATGTACGCATTGTTTACACAACAGAAGAGCAGTTATGGATGTGACATTTGCAGTAACAACTCAACACATAAATTCACATTTGTTTACATTTTACAAAACAGCTAGTTATGGGATCAAAAAATATCAATCTATAAACATTTTTTAGATTTTAAATGAGGGAAATAAACATGCGTTATGGATGTGATAAGCAGAGTTTACAGTATACAACATACTTTGTAGAAATCATGTGAATTAAACTGCACAACTCAAAAGAAACAATGCTAAGCAAAAGGACAAGAGTCAGCTCTCTATGAAACAATAATGATTAATTTTATATTGCATTTATGAGGGAAAAGCTTGGTTATGGATGTGACATCTCTCCGTTATGGATGTGACAAATGTGAAATTGCCACTTGTGTGACTTTGTAAAATCAAATATAATTGTTTAAAAACATTGACTGAGACATTTGAGTATTTTACAGTACTGTAAAATACAAGCCTAAGCAAACAACATGGAAAAGTTTCACTATTCTGGTGAAAGCTTTATTTTTCTCATAGGAAGGTTGACATTTGCATGCTCAGAAGCAAAACTTCTACTCAAATAATGCTGTGTGTGTGTGTGTGTGATACCTGTCTGCTCCATAAACCCATGAAACACTGATGGTCTGAAAGATGACAACGATGATCAGAGGAAGAGTGGCAGAATAATCATCAAACATCGTCACAAAGTAGTTTCCACATCGCTGAGTGAACATCAGACCGATCAGAAAACCCAAAGTACAGCTGCAGACTGAGAAATAGAGAGAAGATTTGAGAATATTACGGCTACGTCCAGATGACAACATTCATCTATTTTAGGGCTGCATGATATTGGACAAGTCTGACATTGCGACTTTGTTTTGCTGAGATATATATTGCTATTAGAATTTAATTTCTTCTGATGATTTGAATAACTCCATTTGGAAAGATTTCATTAATGTAGATCTGCATAAATTATAATAAATTACAAGCATGAATAAATACGACAGATCAAGAATAAAAAAGGGTTTTCTAGAACAAACGTAAAATAACATGGTCACCGAAAAATTTTCCAAGTAATATTTATTATAGTAATATATCTTTTAATCTTTAATAAACAAACTAATCCTGCGATGTGACTATTGCGGATTCACACATTGCGATATCGATGCTCAAACAATACACTGTTCATCCTTAATCTATTTATCAAACAGATTCAAGTCCAAACACTTAAGGTTTCAAGAAATTATGAATATGATTTGGGACTAGGGCTGCAACTAACAATTATTTTGATAATCGATTAGCTGGATGAGTATTTTTTCGATTAAATCGAATGAAATATTTTTTTATTTGGCATTTTGCTTATCATACCTGTATAAAACCATAAATCAGGGCATTATGTAAAAAAGTGTGAATCAATTGGTAAAGTTTTATTTATTATTTGAATCTGAACGATCGTTTATTTTGAAAAATCTTTTATTTTGACGGTAAAATTACCGTATTCTCTCGCTTACATCTCAAGTCATTTAAGTGCCAAAATTTAACCCAGAAGCTATCAAAATGAGTAAGAAACAGCAAAGAAACTTCAGAACTTCGCAATGAAGTCTAAGGGGAAAAGGCACAGTGAAGGACCCACGAACAGCCGAGAAATGGATCTGCAACCCATGTGTCAACAAATGAGGTGAATCCAGCATGTCTGTGCAAGAAGACCAACTGCTGGAAATCACAAACGATAATGGCCACTCACATATCGCATCTTTTCCGTGCGCAAGTTCGTCATTTCAAATGTGGGCACGCAACTTTTTTAAATTTGTTGTTTTTCTTCTTATAACTATATAAAACCATAAGTCAGGGTATTATTTATGTAAAAAAAAAAAAGTGTACTTTAAAAAATACAAAAGCCATGTATGGAGTTTATTGATCTTTAATTTTGGTATTTAAACCTTAAATGAAAAACATGTTTGTTTTTCTCTAAATATGCAAAATATAAATAAAAGCACAACAGGTGTTGTACTCCTATTATATTCACATTATGAAATTAGGACAAACATGCGGAAAATAAAATACTAAGCAGCAGAATTTGTTAAAATATAAACAATCATCTTTATTTAATCAATTAAAAGAATTATAATTTGATTAGATGATTTTAATTGGATGTAATTAATGAGATAATACTTTTTTCTTTGCAATTATTGTGACAAAAATGTGAATTTCTGTTGATTAAGCGTTGGATTCAGCAATCGCTAAATTCCAGGGGGTCTGGGTAGCTTGTGAATTGGGACGCAGCAATAATCATGCAAACCACAACTATACTAATTAAAAAGATGAGAAACACAAAACAGTCGGTGTTACTTGTAAAGATGAGTTTGTGGTTGCGCAGGGTCTTGAAGGTGTCCGTCAGCGGGGTCAGGATTCCAGCCATGGTGCCGAACATGGTGGACAGCCCCAGATTGAGCAGCATGAGGAAGAAAAGCGCCGACCAGAACGGACTCCCGGGAAACAGTGTCATGGCTTCTGTGAACGCTATAAAAGCTAAACCTGTTCCCTCAACACCCTAAGAGAGGGGAAAAAAATACATCAGATCAGCTGTTAATCAGACATCTTTAATTGAAGACATACTTCAATTAAATAAACTGAACAAAAGGAAGAAATGGGCTTTTAAGATTTCATTGTTTTCTAACCTTTCTAAACATTCAAGAAATGCACAAACTGTTAAGTGTGATTTTTATAGTATATGATGATGTCAAAAGAGTATTAATGTAACATGATTTTATTTTATACAAAACAAATATCTTGAGTAAATTATTATTATTATTTTTTATTTCATTGCCACTATAAATATACAGAAATATATGTTGGTATGATGTTTTGTTTTTAATGGATTTACTAGAGCTGTCAAAATTAGCGCATTAACACATGCGATTAATTAGAAATATTTAACGCGTAAAAAAAAAATTATGCAATTAACGCAGTTGCAGTTTTTTTTTTTATTCCCTGTTGTGGCCTGCGCGTGTTCAACGTTCAAAGAAATATGGATAAGACCAAGGAAGCGCTTTTAGAAGGAAAGTTTCACAATCAATGTCGCATCACCAGGCTATCCAGCGTTTAATGCAATTTCGGGCGTTTCATTTTTAATCTTTAGACTTTAACTGCAGTTCAGCAGTTCACTTTCATTCAGCAACATATTGTTCATGCCCCGTGACAATTATTGGATGAAAATATGAAGGACTGCTGGAAGAGTGCGGTTTTAATGGAATTTGATACTGCATGGCGAACGGAAAGAAAAACCTCTGCATTTCGTGACTCGGGTGGTCCTTTAAGGTAATCAAAATCGCTGCTTACATGGTAGACTCTTAATTAGAGTATTATCTTAATCATACAATCGGAGTATTGGTGTCCATGTAAATGTACTCAGTGAAAAATGATGTCGCAAGCTGTCAAAGAACCCATTCTTCTGCCTTTAAGTTGATTCCATGCGCCCTCAAATGTTTCGTCAAGTTTGACGTATTTCCCCACTTACACACAACTTTTGTAAAGCGTCTGCTTCAGGTTGCTGTGTCAGAATTAGAGGTGGGCATAGATTAATTTTTTAAATCTAGATTAATCTAGATTAATTTCAAAATTAATCTAGATTAATCTAGATTAAAATGGCTCATTTGAATTCTGCCGAAGGTATTCAGAATATGTGTGCTACCCAAATAATAAGTCTTTGAGAACGGGTTTCTCAAGCCGGGTGTCGCATTAGACCACTGTCTCATCTCCAAAATGTTTCCAAAATGCATCACAAACTGCTTGAGAAACTTTTCTACTATGATAATTGGTGATGAAAATAAATGATGTTCAATAAGTTGTGTTTACTTGTGTTTACTAACTGTTTATTCAGTTAAACATGAATGTTGAACTGTAGGCCTACATAAGCTCCAAACATTGAATTCTGATGAGCTTTATCAGACTAAATTCAGCACTGAACTAAACAGAAATGGAATTAAGACGTGGAGTATGCAGATTTTAGTGGCATTATTGAAGTAAACACCGCGGTCTTTAGGAACTTTCGCCATATTTTCCGACAAGGTCCACACGCGGCTGTCAGAAAGGACTGCACACACACATACACAAACACACACACACACACACACACACACATCACGAAATGCGGAAGTTTTTTTTTTTCTTACCATTTGGCATGCGTTATTAAACTCCATAACTCTCTCACCTGTCCTTACTCCGTATTTGCGTCTATATTACCCCAGTTTGTCACGAAGGAATAAATGAAAAGTGAAATTGCAGTTAGAGTCAGGCATCCTGCTGATTTGATTCAATAGAGCAGACGGCTCACCGGTCAGGTATACATCCGCGGTAATATATCAAGGTGAAAGTCATCATAGCTTGCGTAGAATAGACCCAGCTCCCAACCCAACTTTGAGAATAGATTAACGGCGATATTTTTTTTATCGCGCGATAAGAGTCTCGCGTTAACGCAGCACGTTAACGCCGTTAACGGCCCAGCACTAGTCAGAATACTTGTAAATTACAGCCATACTTGCATGTCATTAAACTGCATGTTGATGAATCTGAAGGGAGTCGCTCACTGGGTGCGCTGTACTGCGCGTGTTGTCTCTCTCTCTCTCTCTCTGTGTGTGTGTGTGTGTGTGTGTGTGTGTGTGTGTGTGTGTGTGTGTGTGTGTGTGTGTGTGAGCGTTTCCTAGCAACAAGAGCAAACACCTGACATTGCTGACGGTGTCCAAAGTCTCTTTAAGGCATTCTGTATGTATTCTATAGTCTTTGTGGTGTCCGTATCCCTCAAAGCTGTTTAGAATTAAATGTTTAGAGATGGTGTGACGAAAGTCCCTGTAAGAAGTCTATAGTCTTTGGTACGTGCCTTTGATGTACCCCTTGGCCACATTGTCCCCCGATAATGTCAATAGACTGGACTGTCTTAGCAACTGGCTAAATGTTGCGGACGACGAAGCAAAAATGTTTTTACTTTATAATTAATGTTCTCAACTTGCAATACATCTTTACAATGAGTACAATTGTTTGTATTCAATACTTATTATTATTATTATTATTATTATTATTATTATTATAATTTTCCAATTTCAATATCTGCAGTGCCTGTATTTTGGATTTTTCTGTAGTCCACTTAAAATTCAACATGGAAATCATTTTTGTTTGTTTTTGGCATTGATTGTTTTGAAATTCAAATGGCTCTTACATGCCTGTGTTTTTATTTCTGTAATAAATATGGCTTTTCGTGATTAATCAGGATTAATTACAAAAGTGTGATTAATTAGTTAATTTTTTAATTAATTGACAGCCCTAATATTTACATTCAAATTATTGATCGGTAACAACAGTGATTGCAAACGCCATGTTGCTTTCATATAACAGTTTAACATACAGGAAGCTGCATTAAGTAAAATAGATTTTAGATCCAATATTGTTCAATTTTCTCAGTAAAAACATTTTAAAGAGGGAGCAAAACATTTGTGGGTTTCCAAGTAACATTGTGAAGCTTAAGTTCTTAAAAGATTTAAGTATTGATTCAATAAATCAACTCAAAGAAAGTCACTTAGTTTGCTTTTAAATGAATGATTAATTTATTAATGAATCATTTGAATGAATAATTCAACAAATCCCACATTAAGTGAGTCCTTATTATTAAAATTCACTAAATATATTTTTGTGATAATAAAAATACCTGAAAAGTCAGAAGTCAATAGTTAGGTCAGCGGTGCAATCGCATAGTAGTGTTGTAGGCTAAAGTTTTAAAAATAACAATTGCTGGTGCTACCTGGACTTGCACTAACATTTTGGAAATACATCATGTAGTTAGACAAGTAGTAAAGTGGCTAAGACCCCATTGGGGCCCTATATTAATTTCCATTAGATCTGCAGTAACTGTACCTGTCTGAGTTCATCCTCCAGGCTGCAGGCTGTGATGTTGTAGTCAGAGATACTGAGCTCCATCCCTTGAGTCGAGTACCAGTTTGCATACTCGTCCAATGAGATGCTCTCCACATCTGAAGCGTTGACAGCTAGGACAAGGAGAGGAGTGCCGGACGTCACCTTAAGCAAGGCCTTCAGATTACTGCAACATACACAAAGACACATCTAAGCATCTTAAAGCAACTCCAGGTTATGAATTAAGTAATTCTACCCTGGTTAAATAAAACTAGTGAATAAAATTGTAGAAACACTCTACAAATCAAACGGTGTATTATGAGGCATTATAAAAGAGATTGTTCTGATTCTTGATTATGGCTGCAAGAGTTGCGTTTGAACCCGTTGTAAAATACACTATAAACATACATCCGTGACCTCATAACTTTATTATTGCTGGATCTGTGTTGCTCGACAATCACTTTTGTTTCAACCACAACAGATTCTGAGGAAATCTGCTTCTTTACCAAAGTTTGATTTATTCTTTCATTTATTTATTCATAAATTTGTCTTTGGCTTAGTCCCTTTATTAATCTGGGGTTGCCACAGCAGAATGAACCGCCAACTTATCCAGCATATGTTTTACGCAGCGGATGCCCTTCCAGCTGCAACCCAGTACTGGGAAACACCCACACACACTCAGACACACTCTTACACTACAGCCAATTTATTTTATTCAATTCACCCGTACCAAATGGTTTGGACTGTGGGGGAAACCGGAGCACCCGGAGGAAACCCACGCCAACACGGGGAGAACATGCAAACGCCAGACAGAATGCCAACTGGCCTAGCCGGGACTCGAACCAGCGATCTTCTTGCTGTGAGTGCTAACTACTGAGCCACCATGTTGCCTAGTTTGATTTAATATTACTTAATATTTAGTAATATTTATATCTTGCACAATATTTTCTCAAAGGTGTCTATATTGAACATGTTCGATATAAAACATGCAGTAAATAGCTTTTCCCTCTTTTTTCAAAACCCATCGCACACATATTTAGGTTCTATAAAAATATATGAATAATATTTAAAAAAATATATTTTTTTTTTCCTGCTATATTGCGATTTGATTACAATTTGACCAGATGACTTATGAAACAAAAAAATTATCTTAAATTATCTTAAATTATCTTAAATTATGATAATTTTTTTATTTTTTAATTTTAGATTGATTTGGATACTTTTATAGGAAACAGGGTTTATGCATGTTTCATCAAGTCACATTTAAGACTTTTTAAGTCCCTTTTAAGAACATTATGAATTAAATTTTTTTAAATATATTTTAATTATTTTTTTTACTTATACAGGGCTAAACACTAATGATTATTTCTAATGGCCCGGTTGGGCCAATATATTATTTTTTTTGCTTGCCACAAAAAACAAAAAAATCTAATGCAATCATTTCTTAGTGACATACTTTAATGTGTCAAAACAAAAAAACTCTAGTTGTATACACTATTTGCAACATAATTTTTTTTTTTTTTTTTAAATAACACATTTAACATTATTAAAAGTTATTTATTGTGGAGGCAATTATAACTTCTATTTAACCTAATGCGTTGCTGTTATAACAAGGAACTGTCATTGTGTTTCGTTTTCGTTCTCTGATTTTATTAAGATGGATTGCTGGTGATTGGATGGATGTCGACCCGATTGGGTAGCTGTAATAGAGCAAAACTAAGACCGGTTTAAAATTAAGACATACAACACATACAATTTTGTTTTTGAAATTTAAGACTTTAAGACCCAGCGGACACCCTGAGGAAAGCACATCTGCATAAAACAAACATTACAAGCATATAATGTATAACATAAATATACAAATGAATTAAACAGTGCTTTGTGTTTTTCAGGGCTTTTCTAACAGTATTAATGTACAGACATTGAATAATTCCAGTGTTTCCTCTAGGATTTTTTTCCAGCTGTGGCGGCAGGTCTTTTGATCTACCTTTGGCGTTATTTCAATGACAAATGTGACGCAGTACTACAAGTCGAGATCGGATTTGTGTAATACGAGCATGCAGATCTTTTTGCTTGAGCTAGGATTTTCTCTTCGTGCACAAAACTTCTTGCACGCCCTCAAGTATACGCTGCTCAAGTGCAATTTAGCGCGTTTACGTAATGAATTTGTCTCCAACCTTTATTAGATTTGCAAGGAATATTTATGAACGTCTCCAATAGACCTACAGAGCAGCATTAATGTGTCCTGAGGTAAAGTGAAATGGCTATAAACTCCAGCAAGATAAAGTCTTTGTTTGTTGTATGCAGAGCCATAGACCTTTATCTATAAATAGAGTATAATTATGGATAGTGTGTTCGTCCTAACTGAAAGCTATACGTCGTGTTTGCTGGACTCACGCATCAGTCAGTCAGTCAGTCAGTCAGCATGTCACCTTAAAGGGTTAAACAAATAACGCACAGCACTACTATGGTTACAGAAAAGTTTGTGCTGTTATAATTCACTTACCTTTTAATACGTTTTGGTGCGATTATAACCCGCTATTTAAAAAAAACGTCAATGTTTTGAATGAGAAGCTGTAATGTAGCCATGGCGGGATGAATTTTGGTGTGGCGCCCCGCCATGGTAGAATGAATGTAGCGGAAACCTTGAATTCAATCTAAAACAACACAATCTTTATCATATGAATAAATACAATGAATCTTTGTTTAAGCTACAAATGTTATAATTTTGTGTGCCAAAACTCGACTTGAAATGCTCAGTCACGGGTCTTAAAAACACATACAAATAATAAACTTTCACTCCATTATGGTCATACTTTAAAACTCAACACTGCACTTCCTACAATGTGACTATAGCAGATATGCATATTACAATGTCGATGCTGAAACTATTGGTCAACATTTGAAGTGGTTCAAAACCTATCAAAGTTGTCCTAAAACTATTCGACACCAATTCTAATCTTGGGACAATTTTGAAAAGGCAACATGGTGGCTCAGTGGTTAGCAATGTTGGTCACTGGTTTGAGTCCCAGCTGGGTCAGTTGGCATTTCTGTGTGAAGTTTGCATGTTCTCCCAATGTTTACGTGGGTTTTCTCCGGGTGCTCCGGTTTCCCCCACAAGTCCAAACACATGCAGTATAGGTAAATTAACTGTAGTGTATAAGTGTGTGTGTGTAAATGTCAGAATGTATGGGTGTTTCACAGTGATGGGTTGCAGCTGGAAGGACATCCGCTAAGTAAAACATATGCTGGAATAGTTGGCGGTTCATTCCACTGTGGCGACCTCTGATAAATAAGGGACTAAGCTGAAGGAAAATGAATGAATGAATCTTTAAAAGACGTTTTTGATCCACTTCAGATGTTGACTACTATATATCCTACACGGCTCTATTTTACAGTAGATCTTAGAACCAAAAGTGCTTCACACTGACCGTTTGACACACTCTGCGGCGATGGTTTTGGCCCTGAAGCCCAGCACAGCAAACACCACCAGCGTGGCCAGAACAGACGTCATGAAGTTGACTCCAGACACAGTGAACGCGTCGCGATGGCAGTTGTTGTTTCGTGGGTTGTAGGAAGAGTACGCAATCACAGAACCAAAACCCAAACCCAGAGCAAAGAAGACTTGGGTCGCCGCCTGACGCCACACCTGAACATCAGCCCAGATCTCCAGCTAAGAGAAACACAGGGATTTTACTTTAAACACACTTCAGGAAACAGACTGTGCATTGTTCATTAGTTACATTAAAAGACAACACAACAATAGGGTTCCCACTTTAAAGGTGCCCTATAGACTATTTTAGGGATATAAACAAAAACAATGGTCCCAAAGTATTTCCTATTCTACATTTTTCATTTCTATAGCTTCCGAGAATCCAAAAAGAGTCACATATTGATAAATAACGTTATGACAGCAGTTTTAACATTCAGTTATGATTGAATTGCCTCTTGTTACAGTTATGACAGTTTAATAACAAACAGGAAATGCTGATGGGCCAATGACATGACCAAATTGAAATGGTCTACAATGATAATCTGGGTATACCAACACATAGTAGAATAATAAGAGATCAGTATATGAAAATGGACATAGCGTGAGCCTCAGCCACCATTGTTTACTCGTTATCATGTAAATTCCACGAGTGTAAAACCGCACGTAAAACGCATGTAGCTCATTTGTAGCTGAGATCATCATATTAATTTAATATGCATGCCTCAGCCAGCGTTTGATAAGCAACAATGTTTTCTAGTGATAAAACAATGATAGTTTAGTTATTTTAAAGCATATAATTAACTTACTAGGCATGTTAGCACAGTACTTTTGTTTTGAAAACACAACCTCAGATTATTTACTGTGCATTACTGGGGAATGACTGCACAAGACAGGTTCAAAAATTTAGGTAAGCATGCTAAATGCTTTACAGATTATAGGATTTACAGATTATACATATATTCAGCTCCACTCCGAAGAGGCATAACCTCTTAAGGCCCATGGTGTTTTTTACACGCATTTTTTATTTCTATTTGCTATTTGGGCTTATTGGAACCTAATTAGAATAAAAATCTAAGTATCATAATTTGATCTGATGTACTTTTGAAGAAAAATTGTGTCCATAAAAAAAAATTGTGTCTTTTATGCATATTTAACATAGAATTTTTTTTTTAACTTGCTTTGACTATCAGAGATTAAAAACAACATTTCATAACATTACGTCCTGGCTGTGTTTACTTTGACGTTATAGAACTACACATCAGAGCGGAGCTCATTAATATTCAAAGCCCAATCCAAATAATGGTCAATAATGGACCGTCTGATTCTATGGGTATTTTATGGAGTAATAAATGAGCATATAAAACCATTTCTGGATTTTTTTTTTACTTACCAAAGCCATAAGCCTATTATGTAGATATCAAAGAACAATTTAACTTATTAAACAACAATGCAGTAAGTGGCACCTTTAAACCAAATATCAAAATCCCTGACTAAAAAGCTCAATTTCTATCTATAACCAACAGAAAAACAGGCTGTTGTTGTGATTACATATTAATAATAAAATATTAAAATAGGATACTAAAATAAATTATAATATTAAAATGATTTTAGGTTCAATATCACTTCAAAAGCCACTGTTAGACACAAGTGACAAAAACAATAAATCACTTTAATAACCACAATTAGAAGAACTGATAATTTACCTCAGATTTTGAAAAAATAATGTCTGCAAAGTGCTCTCTCTCTCTCTCTCTCTTATATTTGACAGCTCGATAGTAGTTTAGTATTGTGCAAACTTTAGATTCAGCTTTTTTGTCATTACATTTTAACATTCAGACTTTAAAGAGGTAATTTTGATGCTAAAGTTCTTAAATGTATATTATTCTGTACTTTAGCCTTAGTTAACAGGTAGCAATAATAGTTAAACAGTGCAATATATAAAATTACAGTACAGAAAATTTACATTCTGAAAAAAGGATCAAACAAAAATCCCTAAAATTCCATGATTGGACAAAAAAAAAAAAAAAAAAAAAAAATCCCTGACTTTCAATGTCTGAAATGGACCTTTTAAAAATCCATGATATCCCAGAAATCCCTAAACCAGTGAGAACCCTGTATAAATGTAATAAAGAAGTAATTTAAAAATGAGAAGCAAATAAAGACAACATAGAAACATTCATGTACATTTTAAAATGAGATAACATAGCACATAATTAAAACTCTACACCAATACATTTATAAAAGCATTAAAAAGTAACTGATTGTAAGGTAAACAACATTACACAAGAGAGAGAAGACACTGCTTTCTGACTGTGGTGTTTAATCAATAACTTTATAATGTCATATTCTGGATCTCGACAGTAGTCATGTGTTAGTGTACGTACTCTGGGGTAAAACATGAATTTAATGCCCTCTGATGCCCCGTCCAGCGTCACGCCTCTGATCAGAAAGCACAGCAGAACCACGTATGGAAACACGGAGGAGAAATACATCACCTACAATCAATAACACAAACAATCATATTATTTTAATATTAAACACACAAACATGCATCACATATGGTCCTGCTGAAAATCTGTCTTTTTCCAGCTTTGCATTGAATCAATTATACACATACAAAAACTACTTCATTTAAAAAAAAAAAAATAATAATAATAATAATAATAATATATAAACATTTTTAATGAAAGCTTCCTCATTTTTTATATTTTGAATCTAAATTGTATATTTATTTGCATTTAATTTCTGTAAAAAAAAAAAAAAAAAACTCTTTATTGTTTATTTTCTGTGAAAGCACTAGCTTAATGTTACACTCATTACACATTACCTTGCCGGAAGATTTGATGCCCTTGTACATGGCCAGACACACAATGACCCATGCGGCCAGCAGACATCCAGTGAGGATGAGATTGAACTGTCCCGTTTCATCAATGGAATCGGTGATATCCAGAGCTTTACGGTACCAGAAATATGATGTCGGAGAGCTGGCGGCACATTCCTTCACTACCAGAGCAAACAAGTAACGCATCTTAAAATAAACATCTCCAAAACAGTAGCCGTTTAAATAAGGCTGCACAAAATCTGGAAATTAAGGTTTATGAATACAATGTGATTACAATTCCATCAGATGACTTTTTGACTTTGAAATTTGCACGAGTATGGGTTGCACAACAAAAGATCAACTCGAAATTGATAAAGAATTTTTAATTAAGGTTAATTATGCAATACATAGCCTACAATCTTCAAAGTTACCTGGCCCAGATGGGTATACACCCAAATTTTACAAGATGTTTTCTGCAGGTTTCCCCTCTGCTCCTAGATCTCTTTAAAGAATTGTTAGAGAAAGGTCTTTTTCAGCCACATTTGATCAAGCATCAATTTCTTTACCATACCTACTTGAACCAGCATCATATACACCAGTGAGTTTGCTAAATATAGACCATAAAATACTAGCCAAAATGATTGCCAATAGGTTAGAAAATTTGCTCCCAACTAGAGTTGGGTCAATGGGCAATGGCCGATAGACATCACAATGCTGAGCCAGCATCGTGATCCTCCGCCCCACCCCCGTCAAGCCTCGCCCGTAGCCGTGCATTTATACTTCTGCGCGCTGTTTCTGTTTCTCTGCAATAACACTTCCGAAACGCTAGCTGGCAGTAGGTGTTTATGTTTCTCTGTGTTGAGTTTCTTCGCTGGTTTGTCGTTTTTTCTGAACACTTCCTTAATGTACAAGTGGCTCAAATTCGGTCATTTTGAGGCGGGAATCGGCGGACTCGCAACAACTTTAATCATAAGGTAAGCACAAAACAACAGTCTCCATCCGGAGCTCCTTTTACGGGACCCCACACTTGTAAACACTCTCTGCATCGAGCGCGCGGCTCTCACCTCCGCCCACTCTCGTCAGAGCTACCAAGCCGACCAATCACAGAGCTTGCGCTACGCGTACGCGTAAAATTTTTTGAGAGGTGCGCGTCAACGACGCCGACGACCACGGCGAAGGGCTATGCGTCCACGCGTAGGCTGCGCAGTAGCATACGCGTGCGCTTGACGCAGAAGTATAAATCGGCCTTAACACTAATACGTCTCAGTTTAAAATTGCCTTTTTAGAACGAAAACGATCCACGTCGGCGTTTCATCTAGCATTACTGAAAAGCCCTCCTTCCACACTATACCGCTGAAAACGCACATCACGTGACCACACACACACACATACACACTCTGTCATGCGCTGCAGTGTAGGCTATGCGCACGTCTGACTCTGAGCTCCCGCAGTCACCCCAGAGAGCAGTGCATGTCGGACAGTTGATCTAGGATGTACCGCTGGATTGAGTCTCACTATAGTTGTTAAACGTGATATTTAATTAATCTTGTCTCTATCTAACGACTCTTCGGTCTTCTCAATCTATAAGGTAATGCGTAACCGCGTCAGTACACAGCTTCAATCTTTCGCTTTCACGCTTGTACTCAGTAATTTTAGCGAAAACTTCAGATACATTTGCTTGGTTCCTGTTGGTTGTGCACCTTTTTTTTACCAACCAAGTTTGTGGACGCCATTATAACGACACAGATCACTCTGCCTTATGCCAGAGTCCTGCGGAAAAAGTGATTGACAGGTGGTAATTTGTGTGTAACTTACCCTAATTTATTTATGATTTGGCTATGGGTAAAACAAAGACCATGTGGGTCAGGTAGTTGAAACAGTAGGCTACAAATAATTAATTTGTTATGAATTAATTAATTATTCATAAATAATTAGTTCACCGCCGCCTACGATGACGATGCCATCGTCCATCACGATGTTTAACATTAGACATCGTACGATGCCAAATTGGTCGACATCGCCAGGCTTCATTAAAAACAGACAAATGGCTCACAACATTTGCAGGTTATACGATATAATATACTCCTCTCATTCAAGATCTCATTCTGAAAAGCTCAATTCACTCGATGCTGAGAAGGCCTTCAAATGAGATTATCTCTTCTCGGCCTTGTCAAGGTTTCGGTTTTGGTACAACATTTATCTCATTGATAAAACTCCTCCATCCATACCGAATGTCATCAGTACAGACAAATAAGCTTAGATGCGTTAGTTTTCTATTTTAGAAACCGTTTCTATTTCTGTGACATCACCCACAGGCGAACCCAGAGCTGAAAATAAATACTAATAGCAGGAGTCGAGACGAGAGGAAAATGACAACGTTCAATCAGAGTCAGAATAACTGTTGAGGTTTCCACTCATTCATAGTGCTTTAAAGATTAAATGTTTGCAGCTTGACAGAGTTTTTAGTCTGAATTAGAATTAATTAGGTCTGAAATATATATTTTACCTGTTTATTTTAATATCATAAATTATTTTTAAAAAGAGCTAATGAAGATAGCATTTTTCCAGAGAAAAGTTATATTGTGAGAAATATTGTTATAGCAATCCGTAATCGCTGGTGATGTGACAATAAAAGTGATTTGATTACCTGTGCGGTTCCCTTCTGTTGGACATTTTTCCCATGGCAGCGGATACTGGAAAGAATTCCCCAAATAAAAAATACTCCAACCGATGATGACGTTATAATACAGAGCAACAAAGAAACACACCTTGGAAAGGAAAAGAGAAACACAACATTTAGCTGTAAAATGTGCCTATGCTTAATTTGCAGCATAATTTTCAGATGCCGATTAATAAAAAAATCAAATAAAAAAACAGCCCAATTAATCATCTGACTAACAATCAGTCATCCTTGATCAAGCATTAAGAAGCTGTTTTAAATGGCTAAAAATCAATGGAATGGAATGAGACTTCCCGTTTAAAGGGATAGTTCAACCCAAAAATTACAATTTACTCATCATTTACTCACCATCAAGTGGTTTCAATACTTTAATAAGTTTCTTTGTTGAACACAAAAGATAAAATCTTGAAAAATGTGAGAAACCGGTAACGATTGACTGCCATAGCAAAAAAACAAAAACTATAGAAGTGACTGGATACAGGTTTCCAGCATTTTTCAAAACGGCATATTAGCTTCAAGTCTAAATGAACCGAAAGTGATTGTTGTTGCGACTGTTTTTTTTTTTTTTTTCGCATTGTGACGCAGTTCCTAGAGAAACAGCATATTAAATGAGAAAACAGTGGGTGTGGTTTGTTTTTTCTACTGCAATCTGATTGGATGTATCAAAGTAGGCAGTCATTTTATTCGGAAAGATAGGTGAAAAGGGTTTTAGAACAGTTATTACAACCAAAGTCCCTTTAAGGCAAATCATTTCACTCTGTTGCCATCTTTGAAACACTTTTCAGACAGAATGCCTAATCATACTGCCCGAGTGGGGAAACATCAAATTCTCTAAAACTATTTGCCAAGCTTACAATCACATTTCATATTAGGAATCCCCAATAAAATTAAACAAGAACTGTCTCATAAGTTTCATTTCTAAACGTTCAAATCAAACAAAATTCTACACATTATCATCCACTGAATAATGCTTTGTCTGATCACGCTGCTTTTTTTGAAGTAATTCACAACTTGGTCTTGATGGGATAGCTCCTTCCAAAATGACAGCGACACTTTGTTTATAGGTTTTTGGGCGTTCGAGTAGTTGCCGTCATGTGATGTGTGTTTGGCAGGACAGACTGTACCTAGCGCGCGTTTCATTGAGATTACAAAACCAGAAAACTTTTGTTTTCAAGTGTGGTTGGTTTATTTAAAAGCACAGATGGCAAGCTTTATTTGGATATAATTCTTATGTCTGTAAAGCAAGTATACACTGAGATTCCAGTGCATTTGTTGACAACAAAAACTGTTAGAAAAAAAAAAAAAAAAAAAACAGGAAGTGGGTTTTCTGATTTGAATTTTAGATTACAGGGGCAAACTATTTTTTTTCTTAATGACATGCAGAGATTAATTGTTCACCACAAAACTAGCAATGTGAGCTAACAAAATCAATATGGCTAGTTTTGACTTCATTTGTGACAAGTGAATTGTGTAAATGATGACAGTTTTCATTTTTGGGTGAACTATGACTTTATGTTACAATGGTCACACAAGTTACAGGGACCAACTTTTACTTTGACCCACACTGCAGTAAGGAAGTAATGTGTATTTATATAACGCATTTATTGTGTATGGCCATACACCAAAAGCACTTCACAACCATGAGGGGGTCTCTCCACACCACCACCAGTGTGTAGCATCCACTTGGATGATACGACGGCAGCCACAGGACAATGGCATCAGTGCGCTCACCACACCCCAGCTATTGGTGGAGTGAAGAGACAGTGATAGAGCCAATTCAATGGATGATTGGGAGGCTGGTAAGGGCCAATGGAGGGTATTTGGCCAGGACACCAGGGTTACACCCCTACTCTTTACGAGAAGTGCCATGGGATTTTTAAATGACCACAGAAAAGCAGGACCTCGGTTTAACGTCTCATCCGAAAGACAGTATCAACTCTTTTCACACAGTGTCTGAAAGAAACCAGTCAATCATAGATGAAGTTCGCTGTTCCACAGCAAATAACACAAGACATGCTCACCACACAGCTGGAGTAGCCAATGCCAACAAGTTTTGGAGAAATGTGCCTCCAGACGCCAATGCTGCCCTGTCTGATGCTCTGCCCAGCCGCAAGCTCCAGAAAAAACAGCGGCACACCGACCAGCGCCATCAGCAACACGTACAGCAAAATAAACGCTCCTGAAAGACAATGAGCATTAATAATGTCAGAAATGGAAACGACAGGCCTGTCATGATATCTTTTTTTGGTGTATGATATATTTGCACCAAAATACATTGTGATGCATTATTGTCATTTTAAGCTAGTCATTATATAATGCCAGAATGACAATATAATAGCATCAAAACGCAAGTGCACTCTTCCAAAGAACACATCATATTTTATTCTTAAGAATATTAATGGTTATTTTATCAATTTAATAATTAGGTATTGAAATCAGAATGTGAAAAAGCATATCCTAAATAAATAAATAATAACAATCATAAATAAGTGCAAGGTAAATAGAACTAGAAAAAAGTACCAGATCCCATATGTGAATATGCTATAGTAATTTATAGTTCATTCTATAGTGTATTTTAACCATACTGACACCTCCAATCAGCTAAAGTTTAGCTAGAATTGGTTATGTATGGGCGATGTATATTGCATCATCAAAAATTATTGAGGTCATGTCCATGTGTTGTGCGATACATTGATATTATGATTATTATGACAGCACTAACGACAAGCTTAGATATAGTGTGAATCCTCCACACTCACCTCCTCCGTTCTGGTGGCAGAGATACGGAAACCTCCAAACGTTTCCCAATCCCACACTAAATCCGACTTGAGCGAGGAAATACTCTACTTTACTGTCCCAACCATCCCGGGCTGTTTCCAAAGGGACCTCTGGCTCGAGTCCCAATCGCAGTTCAACCTCGTCCTGCTGACCGTCTGCAGGTAACGGGGGCTTTTCTGACGTCATCTGGGAGACAAACAGAATTGGTTTTACCATTAAAACACATAAGCATTGGGGTGAAGTTGGGTTTATACTCGCAAATTCAGACTTTCTCCTTAATAATTTTATTTCAGAAAAGTATTATTTACAAATTCAAAATACGAAAACCATATAATCAGCCAATAACTATCCAAGTACAACATTGTTCACAGTCGATTAAACGGTGGTAATTAGGGCTGCACGATATTGGAAAAAAAAACGACATAGCAAAATTTTCCATTTACAGCGATATATATTGCGATTAGGGTTGGGTCGATAGATAATGCCATCGTCGATGGCCAATAGACATCACGATGCTGAGCCGGCATTGAAATCCTCCGTCCCGCAACCATCGCAGCATCACGTGATGTTTAATTAATCTTGTCTCTATCTTACGACTTTTCGGCCTTTTGAATCTATCAGGTAACGTGTCACAGCCTCAGTACACTGCTTCAATCTTTCGCTTTCATGCTTATACTTAGTCATTTTAGCAAAAACCTCAGACACTGTTGGTTGGTTGCTGTTGGTTGTGCACCTTTTTACCAACCAACTTTGTCAACGGCATTATAACGACACTGATCACTCTGCCTATTCATGCCAGAGCCACGCATAAAAAGTGATTGACAGGTGGTAATTTGTGTATAACTTTTCTTTATTTATTTATGATTTGGTTATGGGTAAAACAAAGACCATGCGGATCAGGAAGTTAAAATGGTTGGCTACAAAATAATTAATTCGTTATGAATTCATTAATTATTCATTAACAATTAATTCCCCGCCGCCTACGACGACAATGCCATCGTCCATCGCGATGTTTCACATTAGACATCGTACTACGGCAAATTGGTCAACATCGCCCAACCCTAATTACGATATAAATGAAATTTGACCAGATGACTTGAACAGCTTGTAAAGAATTCATAATTTTATATAGACTGGGATGATTCTGAATAAAATATAATTAAAAAAAGTGACAAGAAAAGTTAAATAAAACAGAGAAAAGATGCAAATAAACAATGATTTATGATTTTCTGGGGAGTCAAACAGTATTCAGAAGCAGAAAAGAAATAATCACTGTACAATAATAATAATAATAATAATAATAATAATAATAACAACAACAACAACACTGTATCTTTTTGGGTAAATATCTATAAATGTAGAATTAATCTTTAAGCTACAAACGTTTAATTTATTGTGCCCAAATGGCTTAAATTTGCTTCAAATTCTTACAGAAACTGAAATTACTCTATTTTGTTAACTGTAATGTAGGCATGGGACGATAACCGTTTTCAAGGTATACCGCGGTTTGGAAAAGTCAAGGTTATCATACCGTCAAAATTTTCTCTAATACCGTTCCTAAGGTATGTGTAAGATTTTTTTATTTACATTTTTTTTTTAACAACAGCATCTCCAGCAGAAAAGATATCCAAAGATGCCATTTTAAATTGTAAATAAATCTGTGTTTTTGAAACTAATGAAGACAGCAGAAGTCAATGATTCATTTTCATTATTTAGCCTGACATGTTTACTGCTCCAAAATATTATAAATGTTTCTCAAAATAAAATATATTGTGTTCAAAGGGGAAAAAAGTTTTAGTTTTAGAAGTTTTAGTTTTATCTTTTTACCCAGACATTTAAAAAGAATATATTTTAGATCAGTAATCACAATACCGTGAAACCGTGATATTTTTATCCAAGGTTATCATACCGTCAGAATCTTATACCGGCCCATGCCTACTGTAATGTCTGCTCAACTATAATCCCAACTACATTGCAGATCCCTGTGATGTGACTATTGCAGACTCGCACATTGCGATACAGATGCTGAAACAATATATTGTGCAGCCCAAGTGGTAATGTTGTTTTGAAATCTTGCGTGCGATTTCAGACTCAATATTCAAAGTAGCATGGCAAACAATATAGGGACTGTCACAAGATGTCACTAAATGAATTTACTATGACTTTACATCACTGAACCTCAATTGCTACAGTGCTCATCTGAGGATTTATGTACTACGTAAAAGTATAAAATAAGCTATAAAATATGCAGCAATAAAAAGCAATGTTATGTTGACAGTTCATTCAGTCATGAAACTGCTCAGTCATGTGTGCTGCTTCATGTCTGACTGCTATTCAAGTTCATTTCCGTCTGAGCGATCAGTTCAAACTAAATGAAGAGTAAAAACAACATGATCTAAAGGAGAAAGGCAATGCTGTGGACACAGTTGGATCAGTAGTTTTCCATGATCTTTACAATTGTTTGTAAGTTCTGGATTCACTAATGTATCACTACTAGGCCTGTCATGATATCTATTTTTTGTTGTATGATATATTGCACCAAAATATATTGTGATAAATGATATTATTGTCATTTTATGCCACTCATTACATAATGCCAGAATGAAAATATAATATCATCACAATGCAAGTACAGTCTTCCAAATAACACATCATATTTAATTCTTAAGAACAATTTAACTATAGTCATTTTAACAATTTAACAATGAGGCATTGGAGTCAGAATGTGAAAATGCATACCCTAGGGATGAGCGATATGGCCTAAAATCCATATTGCGATATACACTGCAGCCTCTTGCGATAACGATATATATTGCGATATATAAAGAAACATTGCATGTCATTTTGAGAACATTTATTGTGCAAAAGCAAAACTGTAATTAAACAACACAATGTTGCAGTTAAATAAAGTAAATGTAGTGCCTTTTAGAAAGAAAGCCTTTCTTTTAAGTCCTTGGTTCCTAAATGCCAAGTTGCAGAGAACAAAAAAAAAAACTGGTGTCTTTTTAGTTAAGGAACTTACACTGTACTGAAATTACTTCCAGTATTAAATTAGTCAAATAAAATTGTGTATTGCAGATACTTTAAATAAAAACATATTTCTAACCTGCAGCCTAAGGTAACGCATTTGATTTTAAACATTTTGTTCTCCTAATGAAATTAAAACTGGTGTCTTGATCTGCTCTTTCTCTCTCTCTCCCTCACTCTCTGTCTGCTGTAGTGTTGGTGCTGCTGAGAGATTGAGACGCACCAAAGTTTGCTTATAAAGTAATGCAAAAATGAATACAATTAATATCGAAAGCGAAAGCAGATTCTCGGACATGTCCGGGGAAAATGTATTGTCACCCCAAATAGTGAGCTGGATCAGTCTGGTCTTCGCGCTCTTCTCAAAGCTGCTACCAAAGACAACAGTTCTGTATCCAGCGCGTCTCGGTTTGCATGCAGAGCATGTGAGTCTGTGGCAGAGTGTTCTCAGTTTCTCGCGAACACAGAACCGGGCCGCCCCAATAATATATCGGCCGCCCAGGTAAAATCTGTGAGGGAAGCGCTGTGTGGGAATCTGTGTGAGAAGCCTCGATATGCCATGCATGAGGCTCGCAAGTTCTGCGACACGCCGCCATTCGGTGCCATGCGTTGCTTAGTGCTGTTGTTGAGAGCGTCAGCATGTGCTACAGTCACAATGGATTTCCAACGTAATACACCACAAGTTAGTGTGAAGAGCATGTTGTTTTACCGTGGCCGAGTGAATTAAGTTATCAATCGAGCTTATTAAAAAAGAAAATTGCACATGTGCGACTAAATAAATTTTCCAGTTCGCACACGTCTATTTTTTGTCCCAAATGCGAGCAAAATGGTCGCACTGTCGAGCCCTGTCCATGTTTATTCAAGATGATGCGTTGCAGCCGGCTGCAGCTCGTTGCTCTTAATTTCGCGGGTAGATTGCGTCATCAAACATGCATTATCGCGATAGTGCAATAGAATTAGAATCTCTATCGTAGGCCAATTTTGTATCGTTTATATCGCATATCGTTTATATCGCCCATTACTAGCATACCCTAAATAAATAATTATAAATGTTAATAATAAAGTGCAAGGTAAAGAGTAACTGTGTCTATTGAGGTAAATTTAATTTTATATTCACACATTCAGACTTTCATTCAGTCAGAAATTTAATAATCACAATGCAAAAAAACTGCTTTTGCAAATATCAAAATGATTAAATCAAGAAACATTTTCCAGACAAGTAAAAATAATACATTAAAATAAGTAAAAGAGTAATTTTTCCTTAAAACAAGCAAAATAATATGCTAATGCGGTAAGTAAAATAATATTGTTTTCAGTTTGAAATTTAAATATTCAAAAATAAGACAAAGATTCTAAGAAAGCATTTATTGCAGTACAAATGTAAAATAACACTGTATAGTCTTCATCTTAAAAGAATTAAAACAATTAATCTTTGTTACACCTCCAAACCTTATCCTTTCTTGTGCCCAAATGTTTTAAATAAGGTTGGGTCGATAGACGATGCCATCGTCCATCGCCGATGGCCGATAGACATCCTTCCTGATGCTGAGCTGGCATCGCGATCCTCCGCCCCGCCCCCATCACAGCAGCAACCCGTTTGTGCAAAATACACACTTAGACCCTGTTTACACTAATACGCCCTTAAAATGTAACTTGAAAACTTAAAGTTTCAAAATGGAATTTTAGAACGAAAACAATCCACGTTGGCGTTTCACCTAGCATTTCTAAAAAGCCCTCCTTCCACACTATACCGCTGAAAGTGCACATCACGTGACCACACACACACAAACACAGTCATGCGCTGCAGAGTACGCGCTCGTCTGAGCTCCAACAGTCAGCGGGTGCTTTGAGCACAAAACCTCAGAGAGCAGTGCGCGTCTGACAGTTCATCAAGGATGTACCGCTGGATCGCGTCTCACTATAGTTGTTAAACGTGATATTTAATTCATCTTGTCTCTATCTAACGATTCTTTGGTCTTCAGAATCTATCAGGTAATGGGTCACAGCATCAGTACACTGCTTCAGTCTTTCACTTTACGCTTGTACTTAGTCATTTTAGCAAAAACCTCAGATACTGTTGGTTGGTTCTTGATGGTTGTGCAACTTTTTTACCAACCAAGTTTGTGGACGCCATAACGACACAGATCACTCTGCCTATTCATGCCAGAGTCCCGCATAAAAGTGATGGATAGGTGGTAATTTATGTGTAAATTATCTTTATTTACTTATGATTTGGTTGTGGGTAAAACAAAACCATGCGGGTCAGGTAGTTCAAACGGTAGGCTACAAATAATTAATTCCTTAAGAATGAATTAATTATTCATAAATAAATCGCCTACGGTGATGATACCATCGTCATGTTTCACATTAGACATATGATGCCAAATCGGTCAAAATCAGCCAACCCTAGTTTTAAACTTACAAAATAGTCAGTCACAGGCCTGAAAATGATATTTTCACTTTATTATGGTTAAACTTTGCAGTGACTCTCCAAATCACATGCTCTGTGGCTCCTGTTAACTATTATTCAGACTTGCACATCCTGTGATGTGACTATTGCGAATGCACACATTGCAATATCGATGCTGAAACATATATTGTGTAGCCCTACTTTCATGTGGTTTCAGACAGAATATTCAAAGTACCATGGTAAACAATAGGAAGCATGTCACAAGTTGTCACTGAACTAATGTGCAAATATAAAACCAACTTTACCTCATTTCAGTGGTTTTATAACACTATAATACAAATAATACTACTGTACTGTGTATGAAATATTAGAACATTATATAACTGATGCAGTGTTTTTATTACAATCAGAAATGACAACAAAAACAATTACTATAATAATTAATACAATGTCCAAGTAATTTGGATTGCAAAACTGGAAGTGTAGCTCCAATCTATTGAGGTTTTATATTTGTACATTTGGACTTTCACCTTCTTTAATGTAATTTTAGCTAAGTATTCTTTGGAAATTCTAAATAGTGAAATCATATTAGCAGCCAATGACTATTAAAGTACAACATTGTTCACAGTCAATTTAATAATGCTTGCATGCGATTTCTGACCCAATATTCGAAGTAGCATGGTAAACAATACAGTTCTTACTGTTCTAAATTGAATGAATGTGTAAATATAAAAACCTACTTTACCTCAGTCTCAAAAGTTGAAGACCGTGTGAATGTAAAAACTAAACCAAAACACATTTAAAGACAGAAAAGCCATTGTTTTTGCAATATTACCTGATTTTATTTATTTATTATTCATTTATTGCCACATCAGCAACTTATGGCTATTTCATGGCAAGATGAATATACATAAAAATATTACATGATAAAAAATCCGTATTACAATAAAAAGTTACTTGGATAAATATATAAAATATAAATAAATAAAATTCACACAAAAATATATTCAAAGTTAAATATGATTTTTCAGTTCAATCTTTGATAAATAATTGAAGACTCTTCCTGGTGGTACCTTTTTAAAAATGTCCATCAAAGTACTCTCCTTATAAAAAATTTGTCTAATGGTATTCAAACTTCCACATTCCAACAAAACATGTTTGATAGTAAGAGCAGCCTGGCAGTAATTACATTTAGGTGGGTCTTCGTTATTGAGTAAATACAAATGAGTCAACCTAGAATGTCCAATTCGACATCTAGTATAGACAGTTTGATCATGCCTGGTCTCAAAATTATCATTTGCTAAGTGTCTTTCATTTATTTTCGGGTTAATTTCATGTAATGTTATATTTATGCAGTTGTCCCATTCCCTTTGCCATGTTTCGTTTATGTACAAATTAATTGTGGGTTTCAAGTCCTCAGGAGGACATTACCTGATTTTAACAGGTGTAAAAAAAATCCTGTCAGTAGTAACTGTCTAAATAACAATAACAATATATTTTCAAGTCAATTACTTAATTAAACATTCATAAATAAGTTATTATATTCAAAATAAAAGATAAACAACAAATGCTTAAGTTAACTTAGCGAAGACTGTAATAGACAACAGCAACATACAATGTGAATGGAATTATATCAGCATGCGCCAGTCAACTTGTAAATTAGCACCGCTTACTATTAATGTCCAAGCATATTAAGGTCAATTTGCTTGGACATTAATAGTAATATAATTAAAATTTATATTCACACATTCGGATTTTCTCCTTAATAATATAATTTCAGATAAGTATTCTTTGTAAATTCTAAATAGAGAAATCATTATATCAGCAATGACTATCAAAGTACAATATTGTTTACAATCAAATAAATAGTGCTAATATTGTTTTTAAGTCATACTTAAATGTAATTTTACTATTTATTACTATTTTAACAATTACTATAATAATTAATTGATTTTGGATTGCAAAACTGAAGTGTAGCTCCAATCTATTGAGGTAAAGTTGGTTTTATAATCGCACATTGGCACTGTCACTTTCTTGATATAATTTCAGAAAATATTATTTGGAAATTCTAAATAGTGAAATCATATTAGCAGCCAATGGCTATTAAAGCACAACATTGTTCAGTCAATTAATAATGCTAATGTTGTTTTGGTCATATGGTCATGGGATTTCAGACCCAATATTCAAAGTAACATGGTAAACAATATAGTTCTTACTGTTCTAAAAAGAATGAATGTGGGAATAGAAAACTAACTTCATCTCAATCATTCATTAAGACAGAAAACCCATTGCTTTTTTCAACATTACCTGATTTTAACAGGTGTAAAAAAAGAACTTGAACAAATTCATAAGTTCTTACTTTAAAAATAAAAAACAAATGCTTAAGTTTATTTAGCGAAGACTGTGAGGCAGTTTAACCAGCATAGACAACAGCAGCAATATACAACGTAAATGGAATTATATCGCATGAGGCAAAATCAGCTTGTAAATCAGCACAGCTTACTATTAATGTCCAAACACATTGAGGTAAAGTTGCTTTTATATTAACAAATTTGGGGCTTCTCCTTAATAATATCAGATATGCACTTTTTGCAAATATTAAATAGTGAAATCATATTAGCAGTAGGCCTGTCACGATATCTATTTTTGGTTGTACGATATATTGCACCAAAATATATTGCGATAAACGATATTATTGTCATTTTAAGACCATTTTATGCCACTCATTATATAATGCCAGAATGACAATATATATCACAATGCAAGTACACTTTCAAAAAACACACAATATTTTATTCTTAAGAATATTTAATTTAATTCTAGTCATTTTAACAATTCAATAATTAGGCATTGGAATCAGAATGTGAAGACTCATATCCTAAATGAATAATAATTAGTGTTAACAAAAAAGCGCAAGGTGAAAAGTAATATATCTGCTACCTGTTATCTGCTATCGTAATTTATAGTAAACACTGTAGTGTTTTTAACCATACTGACAACTCCAGTAGATGTAGAGATGTTGCACAATCAGTTAAAATGTTGCTAGAATTGTTTTTATGTATGGGCGATATATATTGCATCACTAAAAATAATTGAATTGATGTCCATGTGTTGTGCGATAAGTCGATATATTGATTATTGTGAAAGGCCTTATTAGCAGCCAATCAAAGTACAACAAAAAAGTACAAGCCTATTATCAAAGTACAACATTGTTCACAGTCAAATAAATAGTGCTCATGTTGTTGTGAAGTCCAAAGTACTATGGTAGACAATATAGGAAGCATGTCATAAGTTGTCACTGAATGAATGTGGGAATAAAATACCAACTTGACCTCAATCTCCAATTTCAAGGTAAAAGGCAGTGTGAATGTAAAAACAACTAAAGCAAAACACTCTTCAAGACAGGAAACCCATTGTTTTTCTTCAACATGACCTGATTTTAACAGGTGTAAAAAAATCCTGTCAGCAGTAACTGTCTAAATAACAATTACAATATATTTTCAAATCAAATACTTAATTGAACATATTAATGTTCTTATATTCAAAATAAAAAACAAACAACAAAAGCTAACATTAACTTAGCAACCCTGTAAAGCAGTCTAACCAGCCATAGACAACAGCAACATACAATGTGAATGGAATTATATCAGCATGCGTCAAAATCAGCTTGTAAATCAGCACAGCTTACTATTAATGTCCAAACACATTGAAGCTGCTTTTATTTTCACACATTTGGGGCTTCTCCCTAATAATTCACCTTCAGATAAGTATTCTTTGCAAATTCTAAATAGTGAAATCATATTAGCAGCCAATGACTATCAAAGCACAACATTGATCACAATCAAATAAATGTGAATTTTACTATTTACTATTATTTAAAAAATACTATAATAATTAATACAATGTCCAAGTGATTTGGATTGCAAAACTGTAGTGTAGCTCCAATCTATTGAGGTAAAGTTGGTTTTATATTTGCACATTTGGACTTTCACCTTAATCCAATTTCCAAAAAGCATTCTTGAGAGGGAGTAAAATCTCTCCGTGGCAGGGGCAGCTGTCACTAAACCTGCCACAGCTAAGTGCGCCTGCCACAAATACCTGCCACTCTACCCGTCACCGCTAGAGGCAGCTGCCTCTAAACCTGCCACTGCTGAGCTCGCCTGCCACAGCACCCGCCACGGTTTTATGCGCCTGCCACAAAAACCTGCCACTGTTTTGTAAGCCTGCCACGGCACCTGCCACGGTTATGCGCGGCTGATACGCAATCTGCCACAATAATATCCGGCTGATACGGAACCCGCTACGGTTATACGGGTCTGCTACAGAACCTGCCATGGTAATATGTGCCTGTTACGGCACCCGGTGAGAAAAAATGATTTTTAATAAAACACAATCTGGAATTTAGCAAATTAACGCGGCGGGTTCCATAGCAGACCTGTTTAACCATGTCGGTTCTGTATCAGCCACACATAACCATTGCGGGTGCCAAACCGCATAACCGTAGCAGGTTCCGTAGCAGACCCATATAACCGTGGCGGGTTCCGTAGCAGACCCGTATAACCGTGGCGGGTGCCGTATTAGCCGCGCATAACCGTGGCGGGTGCCGTGGCAGACCCGTGTAACCGTGGTGGGTGCCGTATCAGCCTCGCATAACCGTGGCAGGTGCCATGACATGCTTACAAAACAGTGGCAGGTGCATAAAACTGTAGCGGGTGCCGTGGCAGGCTTACAAAACCGTGGCAGGTATTTGTGGCAGGCGCACATAGCTGTGGCAGGTTTAGTGGCAGCTGCCCCTGGCACGGAGAGATTTTACTCCCTCTTGCATTCTTTGCAAATTTTAAATACTGAAATCATATTAGCAGCCAATGACTATCAAAGTACAACATTGTTAATGTTCACAGGTAATTAAATAATGCTAATGTTGTTGTAAAGTCATACTTCTTACTGTTCTAAAACGAATGAACGTGAAAATATAAAACCAACGTCACCTCAATCCCAAAGTTAAAGACAGTGGGAACACTCTTTATGACAAGAAACCCATTGTTGTTTCAACATTGCCTTATTTTAACAGGTGTAAAAAAAATCCTGTCAGCAGTAACCGTCTAAAGCCAATAACAATATATTTTCAAATCAATTACTTAATTGAACACATTCATAAATACATTCTTACCCTCAAAATAAAAAAATAAACAAAAGTTATTAACTTAGCAACCCTGTAAAGTAGTTTAACCAGCCACAGACAACAGCAACATACAATGTAAAAGGAATTATATCAGCATGCGTCAAAATCAGCTTGTAAATCAGATTGAGGTAAAGTTGGTTTTATATTCGGACAGCTCCCTGTATAGCTTAGCATGGTACTTTGAATATTCTGACTGAAATTACATGAAAGTTTGCCTTCAAAACAACATTAACAGTATTTAATTAACTGTGAACATTGTTGTACTTTGACAGTCGTTGGCTGCTAATATGATTTCACTATTTAGAATTTGCAATTAATAAATTTCTGAAATTACATTATTAAGGAGAAAGTCTGAATGTACGAATATAAAACCAACTTTACCTCAATGTAAATCAGCACTGCTTACTATTAATGTCCAAACACATTGAGGTAACGTTGCTTTTATATTCACACATTTGGGGTTTCTGCTTAATAATATACATTTCAGATAAGTATTCTTTGCAAATTCTAAATAGTGAAATCATATTATTAGCCAATGACTATCAAAGCACAACATTGCTCACAATCAAATAAATAGTGCTCATTCTTTAATGTGATTTTACTATTAATATTTACTATTATTAAAAAAAATACTATAATAAATTAATACAATGTCCAAGTGATTTGGACTTCAAAACTGTAGTGTAGCTCCAATCTATTGAGGTAAAGTTGGTTTTATAATTGCATATTTGGACTTTCACCGTAATGCAATTTCCAAAAAGCATTCTTTGCAAATTTTAAATACTAAAATCATATTAGCAGCCAATCAAAGTACAACATTGTTCACAGGTAATTAAATAATGCTATTGTTGTTGTAAAGTCATACTTCTTACTGTTCTAAAATGAATTAATATGCAAATATAAAACAAACGTCACCTCAATCTTAAAGTTAAAGACAATGTGAATACTCTAAGACAGGAAACCCATTGTTTTTTCAACATTGCCTGATTTTATCAGGTGTAAAAAAATCCTGCAGGAGTAACTGTCTAAAGCAGGGGAGTCCAAACTCGGTCCTGGAGGGCCAGTGTCCAGGAGAGTTTAGCTCCAACCCTAATCAAACACCATAGATATATACGATCAAATAGAGTTAAAGTTGGTTTTATATTCGGATATTCAGACATTCTCCTTAATAATATAATTTCAGAAATGTATTATTTGCAAATTCTAAATAGCGAAATCACATTAGCAGCCAATGGCTACCAAAGTACAGCACTGTTCACAGTCAATTAGATAGTGTTGATGTTGTTTTGAAGTCATGCTTGCATGCTAATTCTGATTGAATATTCAAAGTAACATGGTAAACAGTATAGTGACTTCTAAATTAACGAATGTGTGAATATAAAACCAACTTTACCTCTATTACGATCAAACACACCTGAACCAGCTAATCAAGCTCTTACTAGATGTATTCGAAACATCCTGGCAGGTGTGTTGAAGCAAGTTGGCGCTAAACTCATCAGGACAGAGTTTGGACACCCCTGGTCTAAAGCTAATAACAACATATTTTCAAATCAATACTTAATTGAAGATTCATAAGCAAGTTCTCACGTGTTGAAAAACAAACAACAAAAGCTAACATTACTTAGCGACACTGTACAGCAGTCTAACTAGTCATTGACAACAACAGCAACATACATGAATGGGATTATATCAGCATGCGTCAAAACCAGCTTGTAAATCAGCACAGCTTACTATTTATGTCCAAGCACATATAATAAATATAAATTCTCACCTCGTCGGTTGTGTGTGTCTCTCAAAAGCACGGGCACGTGTTATGACTTATGGCGTGGGCTATTGTCACCGGCTCACAAGTGTGTGTGTGACTCAAATCCTCTTAAAATACCACTTCACACATTCCCCAGCGTAAACATACAAACACAAACGAACGTTAAAGAAACAAAAGATGAAGATACGAAGGAGCAAAGCAAGACATTTCGCGCCTTTACGTTCCCTGCGGTTGTAATCACGGAACTAAAACACGCCGCGCTTCCAGTACTACTTTATCCAGCCACGCCCTCTCATTACACCACGTGTGTTGTGACGTATGCGACGTTGTGGGTGCGCTTTATCAAGCTTTTCGTGCTTTACATTGCATTATTCGTTTCTAAATGTAGTAAATAAAAGTATACAAATTGGTAATGTGTAATCTTTAAATCATTAGGTTATAAGAAATACTGATTACTGCTACTGTAAACGCGCTACCCTTCGTCAGTTATTAATATACGTTTACTGTTAGATCTTTTAACAAACACAATATAGTTTACCTTTTATATTTTATTACGCATCGAATTATTATTATTATTATTTTATTACGCATCGAATTATCATTAGTAGTGGAAGTAGAAGTATGATGTGCTGTATTTCCTTCTGTGAACTTCACTGGATGATGCAACAGCATAATATGGTTACACTGTATTTTCAGATTGTACACATTACCAGCAGGTGGCGCTGATTGCTCATACAAAACTTTGCAT
Organism: Danio kyathit; assembly: GCA_903798195.1. Classification (NCBI taxonomy): domain Eukaryota; kingdom Metazoa; phylum Chordata; class Actinopteri; order Cypriniformes; family Danionidae; genus Danio; species Danio kyathit. The sequence continues at coordinate 44,328,545 of LR812542.1, forward strand.
CTTATTTCATTATCAAAGTGACCCAACTGACCGGGACACAAAACTTACTCTCGTGTAGCACAAAAAAAGCATTAATAATTACGAATATTGTTTTAAAACTATTTCCAAACATAGAAACTACATAGATTCCCCAATGCAAAATAATTGAACAATCTAATGTAACTATTAAAAAAGCATTGTGTTGCTGTGAACATGAAATTAGCGATCAGTGATGAACTATATTTAGATACAACCTACCTTTTTATGATGTATAATGAATCAGATTTCCTCCAACGTCACCGTCCTTAGAAGATATCAGACACTAATCAAAGATTATTTAACACGTCTTACTGAAATGCCAGAACCTAAAAGATCATTAAAGTAATAAATATGCGACGGGGTTTAAGCATTTATCCTCATTTTAAACCACGGGAGCTGTTTTAAGTCCCGAAGAGAGGATTCATTCCTCTGTCTGGAGTTTGTTTTGCCACGTTGATTTTCCCTTTAACATTCCAGCTGTCAATCCAAATAAGAACCGCCCACGTGGCACCTAAGCCCCGCCCACATTTGGCTTCAGTTTACTTTAAACTGTAAAAAAATAAAAATACATGGAAACAAGAAACCCATTGAGGTGAGCTGAAGAACCGCACCACTGACTCGAGAAATGTCAATTCCTGCTGCTAAAACTGTGATAATATGTGAGATTTTAATTAATTATAATGCGATTTTTTAAAAAGTTATTTTCTTAAACAGGGTAATTATCAACGACTTGAACGATACCCAAAGGCGGGAAAGTAACGGTCAACGAAAAACGTCAGTTTAGTTTGTTCATGTTTACATAATGTAATTGCTAATTATTGATTGTAGGCTATTAATTAATTATTGTCCAATACAAAACACAAAACCAGCAAATTAAGCGAGAAAAAATATATTTAAATAGAATTATTCTAAGGAATTTTAATGAGTTTATACTTTGCAATTCTGGGTAAAGTCTAGATAGGATACAGCTGCGGATATACATCATTCATTCATTCATTTTCTTTGCGGATTAGTCCCTTTACTAATCAGGTTGCCACAGCGGAATGAACCACCAACTTATCCATCATATGTATACACAGGGGATGGCCTGAAAGCTGCAACCCATCACTGGGAAACACCCATGGACTCTCATTCACACACAGACTCATACACTACGGACAATTTAGTTTATTCAATTCACCTATATCGCATGGTTGGACTTGTGAAGGAATCCGGAGCACCCGGAGGAAACCCACGCCAACATGGGGAGAACATGTGGAGAGAACACGGAGAAACTCCACACAGAAATGACCCAGCTGAGGCTCGAACCAGCGACCTTCTTGCTGTGAGGTGACAGTGCTACCCACTGCACCACCTTCCACATATGCACATCAATATAACATAATTTTCATGACCCTGTATAACAATAAATAATATTTTTACAGTACTGTGACGGTTGGGTATAGGGTTGGGGTGGGGGGTAGATGTTAAAAATACAATTTATTGGGTAATTTCATAAATATTATAAATTATTTTCATTAAGGGGCAGCACGGTGGCACAGTGGGTAGCACGATTACCTCACAGCAAGAAGATCACTGGTTCGAGCCCCGGCTGGGCCAGTTGGCATTTCTGTGTGGAGTTTGCATGTTCTCCCCATGTAAACATCCCAGTAGATCAGCAGTTTCTGAAATACTCAGACCAGCCTGTCTGGCACCAACAACCATGCCACTTTCAAAATCACCTAAATCACCTTTCTTCCCCATTCTGATGCTCGGTTTGAATCACAGCAGATCGTCTTGACCATGTTTACATGCCTAAATGCACTGAGCTGCTTCCATGTGATTGGTTGATTAGAAATTTGCGCTAACGAACAGTTAGACGAGTATACCTAATAAAGTGGCCGGTGAGTGTATGCATAATGGGTATGTTATTATACTGGAGTAATACTACCAATATTAATCAGATATGCTTATTACTGCTCATACTAACATTATTACAAACATTTTATTTAAAAGGAATATATAAATAGTACTTTAAAAGTATGTCAAGAAGAAATGAGCCAGTTTAAGTAATCGTACATTTCAAAAACAGGTAGGCCAGTCAGATCATTCATCTAAGAATTTTTCCATCTCACATTACCATCACTGTTCCTGTTATCTCCTTGTGAGAGGAATGTCAGGCGGTTAAAACACTATCAAAATGCATCTAGTTTTTAGACAATCGAAGACGAACGTCTAGGAAACAGCGGCGTAAGGCTGAGGTGAGTATAATCTCTTGTATGAGCATAATTTAATGTATTTTGCCGTAACATGTTTGTTTAAAGCACTTTACAGATGAATAGTCCTTTAACAGATTATCAGGCATTATTTTGTTTATTGTCTATTGTTTGTTAGGGATTTTTTTTCTTTAAAAATTGTTCATTCACAATTATGTCAGCATTTACTCTATCCCTTTAATGATGATCATTTTCTAATTATTTTTTAAATAATTAAACAGTTTCAGTCTGTTTATTTGTATCTGTCACAACTCAGAGAGATGTTTAATTACTGAGACATGTCTTTACAAGGGTTACATGACTGACCTTTTTCATATAATATAAAAGGAGGTGTTGTTAAAAATGTAGAGATATAAAAATATATAGAAATGTGGATAACATGAGAACCAGTTATGTTTTTTAATTGTTGCATTTAGGTTAGGGCCGAACAATATATAGTTTGAGCAATGTGTGTATCCGCAATAGTCACATCAGGATTATATGATTTATTAAAGAGTAAAAGATGAAGATATTAAATATTGTTATTTTTTTAATTATTTATACAATAATGACTCAATAATGTTCAATTTCTGTACTTGAATACTGTTAGACTTCCCAGCACTGTTTATTTATTTATTTTTGCTTGTAATTTATGATAAATCATGCAGATGCACTGCATAGAAAAAGACTTGATCATGCCAGTCGATCTAAATGAATGAAATCTTTCCAAATAGAGCTAGTCAAATCATTTGGTGAAATTATATTCATATTAGGCATGGGACGATAACCATTTTCAAGGTATACCGTGGTTTGGAAAAGTCAAGGTTTTAAAACCACCAAAATTTCTGTAATACCATTCCTAAGGTGTGTGAAAGATTTTTTATTTACCTTTTTTTTAGGACAACAGTATCTCCAGCAGAAAAAAATATCAAAAGATGCCGTTTCAAATCGTAAAGAAATCTGTGTTTTTGAAACTAATGAAGCAAAAGATCAAAAAAATCGGCAACACTGCCACTTTAGCTCTCAAAAAGTCTTTAATAGGCTAACACTCAAACACAACGTTTCGACCTACATGGTCTTCATCAGGTAAAGCACCAGATGAAGACCATGTAGGTCGAAACGTTGTGTTTGAGTGTTAGCCTATTAAAGACTTTTTGAGAGCTAAAGTGGCAGTGTTGCCGATTTTTTTTTATCTTTTGCTACAGTGTTTATTTCTGATCGAGCACCTGCCTTCAAGATTTTTTAGATGTGCGCACATTTCTGTTTTTTGAAACTAATGAAGACAGCAGAAGTCAATGATTCATTTAAATTGTTTAGCCTGACATTTTTTCTGTTCCAAAACATTATAAATCTTTCAGAAAATAAAATAAATTGTTTTCAAAGGGGAAAAAAGGTTTTGTTTTTTACACAGACATTTTAAAAGAACTTATTTTAGAGCAGTAATCACAATACCGTGAAACCGTGATAATTTTATTCAAGGTTATCATACCGTCAGAATCTTATACCGGCCCATGCCTAATTCATATCGGAATATGTTCATTCATTCGTTTATTTTCTTTTCGCCTTAGTCCCTTTATTAATCTGGGGTCGCCACAGCGGAATGAACCGCCAACTTATCCAGCATATGTTTTACGCAGCAGATGTCCTTCCAGCTGCAACCCATCACTGGGAAACACCCATACACTCTCATTCACACTCATACACTACGGACAATTTAGCTTACCCAATTCACCTGTACTGCATGTTTTTGGACTTGTGGGGGAAACCGGAGTAATAGAAGAGAATAACTAGCGTAGCTGACTTTCATAGTGTATATAAACGAGATGCAAAAACCTGCGTGGGGCACACTCATGCGTCATACCGCTAAGTGATGCACTGAGTGTACGCTTTACTAAAAAGACAGGTCTTTAATCTAGTTTGGAACTGTGGTACTACCAGAAGCCCTGAGTTTTGAGATCTTAAAGAGTGAGTTGGATTGTAGCGAGACAGGAGGTTGTTTAGATAAACAGGAGCTAGATTATTTAAAGCTTTATAGGTAAGAAGCAATATTTTAAAATCAATACGAAACTTAACAGGCAGCCAGTGTAAGGAGGATAAAATAGGGGTGATATGATCATATTTTGTAGATTTAAATATATTTATTATTTAATATTTTACTAACTCCTCATCGTACAGTCAGTGTCTGAGATGAGCTCTCTGTAATGTACAGTAAGGGCATATAATGTCTCTACAATTTAACTTGGAATTCTGGCCTACAGGCATTAAAACAGGTCTAACAAGGGCCGAGAGACGGAGAAGGTGTAAAAATGGTACATTATGCAGCAATGACATACATATGAACATCCACGTCACACTGATGTGTTTCCACAGGTATGTGAGAGTCATTGGATTTAATGGGGATCATATCTCAATACCTGCTAACCGTGAGTATCATTCATAGTGTTTGTGTGTACATATACAGTGGTTGTCATGCTTTTTTTTAAAGGTCCCATGAAATTAAAATAAAGTTTTAATGATGTTAGTAAGGTGTCACGGTGGTGCAGTGGGTAGCGTGATCACCTCACAGCAAGAAGGTTGCTGGTTCGAACCCCAGCTGGGTCAGGTGGCATTTCTGTGTGGAGTTTGCATGTTCTCCCCGTGTTGGCGTGGGTTTCATCCACGGTCCAAACACATGGCTAGGTGAATTGAATAAATTTAAATTGGCCATAGTGTATGTGTGTGAATGCAGGAGTGTATGGGTGTTTCCCAGTGTTGGGTTGCTGCTGGAAGGCCATCCGCTGCAGAAAACATGTGCTGGATAATTTGGCGGTTCATTCCACTGTGGCGACCCCTTATTAATAAAGGGACTAAGCTGAAGGAAAATGAATGAATGATGTTAGTATCAGTATGTTAAACTTAGGGATATCGATAAGCAAGTAAGCTCAAAAACAGTGACAGATTTTGCATTAAGAATACATAAACATCCAAAGCTTGCAGTTTGTCATTCTTTCATTCATTTTCTTTTCGGCTTAGTCTCTTTGTTTATCCAGAGTCGCCACAGCGGAATGAACCGCCGACTTATCCATCACGTTTTTACGCAGCAGATGCCTTTCCAGTCGCAACCCATCTCTGGGAAACATCCACACACACTCATTCACACTCATACACTGCAGCCAATTTAGCCTACCCAATTCACCTGTACCACATGTCTTTGGACTGTGGGGAAACCGGAGCACCCGGAGGAAACTCACGCGAACGCAGGGAGAACATGCAAACTCCACACAGAAACGCCAACTGACCCAGCCGAGGCTCGAACCAGCGACCTTCTTGCTGTGAGGCAACAGCACTACCTACTGCGCCACTGCGTCGCCTTGCAGTTTGTCACTTCCGCATAAATCAACTATTTTTTGATGTCATCTCTTTCTTCAGTTTCTCATCAAATCTTCTGACCAATCAAATGGTCTCTAGTATCTGACATAGTATCCCATTTGCTTTTCATTTGATGCCCTTGAGCTCAACTACTGTCACTGGCAGAGCTGTGATAAAAATAAAATGCTATTGGCTGTTTTTTTAAATGGGGAGGAGCTACTGTATGTCACGACCTCTCTGCATGTTTCAGTTGTTGGGTTAAATGCATGTTTCCAATGTTGGGTTAAATATGGACCCAATTTAATCAAATTTAAACGACACTTTTTAACACAATTAGGTTTTTCCTTACTGTGCGTTCACACCGAAAGCAGCGAGAGCATTAAAGTAGCCGGAAGTCATTCATTTTCAATGGGAGCCAATGGGGATAAGCGGCGAGGAGTGGCTTGGCATGTCTTTGCCAGTGTGGGCGTTGAGGAGAGTTGAAATCAAGTCAACTTTATGGTAATGAGCTCTGACGTGGTTCGGCAGCAAGCAATCAGAATGTAGAAGTCCACGGGACTTGAGAAGAGTCTAGAAAACAGACCTGCGAACTTCTGACCACAGTTTTTCCCAAAGGTTTGATTATTGCGGTTGCCGGATTTCCAATTATTTACCATGTTTTCTTACAGGGGCATACATAAAAAAAAAAAAGTTACTGGCGAGTGGATGTGCATTATTAATTTTTTTTTTTTCTTTAAAAAGGGGGAATCTCATGCTAACTATAACGAAAGTACAAAACCGTAGTCCTTGCTTGAGAATATTTCAGACATATTAGATAAGTGGAGCAAAGCCACAGCACATGGAACAACTTGATCTTCCATAGTTAAATGAATTTAATAAAAAGCATGTTTTTATGTGATAATGTAACTGATTTGCTGATATGCTGCAACTGCTCCTTTAAATACGACATCAATGTGGAGCAGTAAAGGCAGACAGCGTTGTCGCCAGGGCAGCCAGAGCAAACTCTTATGCTCTCACCGCCTTCAGTGTGAACGCACAGTTATTTCACTCAGCATTGGGTTAAAATATTAACAACATTTTTTATTTTTATTTTTTTTATTAAGGATTTTCAAATAGTACAAAGACAATCAGACAAACAAACCCCAAGCGATGCAAGTTAAATAAGATTTTACAAATGCAAGTTTAAAAAAAGAAAGATAATATTGATAAATTAAAAAATATATAATTAAAAATAATCAAAACAAAACAAAAGACGCCAGAACTCTCTTAAAATAAAAAAAAATTCAGAGTTTATGTAGAAAGGATTGGAGAGGTTCCCAAAGTCTCCTGAATTTGTCCTGTTTGTGGTTGAGGTCATAAGTTAATTTTTCCAAAGGAAGGAAAACTGACAATTGAGAAATCCACATGGAAATAGTTGGAATTTGAGAAGTAGACCATTTTAGTAATATACATTTCTTAGCCAGAAATGTAAGAGTTGTAAACAGAGGTTTAAGATCGGAGTCAAAAAAGTTTTCAGGATTGTCATTCAACAAAAAAAGTGAGGGGGAGAAAATAAAACGTTAATAACAAATAACAACATTTTTTTAAATGTAGAATAAAAGAAACAAATAGAAACTATTCAATTAAACAAAAAAATTAAGTTTAAAATAATCAAAGAACTCATTCATTGATCACATTCTTTTTTATTTAGGGGTCGCCACAGCAGAATGAACTGCCATCCAGAAACTAGAATAAAGTAAACACAGCTAGATTAAAAAAAGTTAATATTTGTGTAAATAAATACAGCATAATAACAAAAACATGTCTGCAATTTCATAGAAACAAAATATTTTCCATACAATATTTTGGATTAGCATATAACTAGTTTCACAAAACTGCATTTATGTAGTTCACATGAAGACGATAACAGTATAAAACAAACGCTGGGTTGTTTTACAAACCCAATCATTGGGTTAAAAAGCATAATTTAAATGTAATTGAAAAAAATTATCCAAATACTTGACCCAACATTTGTGTTAAAAAATATATATTTTTTGGAGTGTAATGTTTTAAAAACCTGCCGTTTGAAACAAGTTAGCTTTTTTTAGTCCACAAAAGTGTAAATTATTAGACAAATGCGTAATGTTTTTTTAGTTTTAAACTAACAATGGTGTCATTTAACCCCCCCCCCCCATATTTACTGTAACATTAAGTCACGTATTTAAAGTACAAGCACCAGTAGTCGTTATTAGTAAACTTATAGTCTGTTTACACAACACCTAATGTACCTAAAACTGAAAAGTTTCACATAGAGACAACTAAATTGCCAAAATTAACCCCGTTCACACAGATCTGCGAAACCTATTAAAATGCTTTATTATGCATTGCCAATGTCATTATGTAATTGTTATTATTATTATTTGTAATAGCAAATTCATTTTTAATGGTTCATAATTTTGTAATAAATAATTTAAAAAAAATGTCAACACCCATTTTCAAAAGATTGCAAATAAACAGCAAAACACATAAAAATATGACCATTTTAAGTTGTAAACACCCCTTATAAAACCACTAGAACAGGCCCTCTTATTACTGTCATTTAGTTCTAATATCCAGACTTTCCTAGATCTGCTAAATAAACCAAGAGGAGTAAACAAGTCAGTGCAAGGTTTTTCCCCATTATTTCTCCATAAAGGTGAGTCTGGTGTCCACACCTGTAGATTAAGAGGCTGTTCATACATGCATTTGAAGATGACTCTTTCATATGGGTGTGAGGACAGTAAGTGCTTTATGTTTTTGTAGGAGAAACAGGGTGTGATGAGGTGTGCGTAGCTGCTATTTTAAGCCAGCAGGAATTCAGAATGGACTATTTTTGTGCATAATTCACTCACAACCACTTAAAATCAAGTCCTGCCCCATACACTTTACTTCATTATACTGTAAATCCAGTTTTGGGTCTGGAAAAATATTTCATATTACTGAGTGAAATTAATGTTGTTCATGTTTACTGTCAAACTACTATCTTAGTTAGTGTATACTCCATCAGCTGTTTTCGTTTCTGTCAGCTTTGTGTTTTTGGCTGTTTGGCGCCATCTTGTGTCTGAATAATGCGCAGGTTAGTGTATACTCCATCAGCTGTTTTAGTTTCTGTCAGCTTTGTGTTTTTGGCTGTTTGGCGCCATCTTGTGTCTGAATAATGCGCAGGTTAGTGTATACTCCATCAGCTGTTTTAGTTTCTGTCAGCTTTGTGTTTTTGACAGTTTGGCGCCATCTTGTGTCTGAATAATGCGCAGGTTAGTGTATACTCCATCAGCTGTTTTAGTTTCTGTCAGCTTTGTGTTTTTGACAGTTTGGCGCCATCTTGTGTCTGAATAATGCGCAGGTTAGTGTATACTCCATCAGCTGTTTTAGTTTCTGTCAGCTTTATGTTTTTGACTCTATGGCACCATCTTGTGTCTGAATAATGCGCAGGTTAGTGTATACTCCATCAGCTGTTTTTGTTTCTGTCAGCTGTAATAAGCAGGATAAAGTACATCCAGGATGGTTGTTTTCACAGATTAAAGCTCTTCAGTCATACACAATAGCCCTCAGCTTCACATTGATAAGCCAATAAACCTGTCAGGCTTTATTCTGCGATAACAACCTCCTGGATGTACTTCTCTATCCCTAACTTAAATAATGAAACCTGATTGTGAAGTGTTACTGTCTTTCCCTGTTTATAATGCAGAAGCTGGTTAGTCTGTCTCTTGGAGATGATGGTGTGGATACTGTTGAAGAGGCTCTTTCATGGATTCCTCTTCTCATTGACTCTCATCGCATGTCCAGTGCTGAGGTCATTCTCGAGGTCCGGACCAATAGAGTCATCCTGAAAGACACAAACTACCAGGTAAAAAACACAACACAAAACAGAGCAGCTTGCATGCAATACAGTTACAAAGAAACAAAGCTCATTCAAATCATGTCCATGCATTTATCATATGATGGAAATTATTATAAATGACTACATCTAAATTTGAATGTGGGGAGGCATGGTGGCTCAGTGGTTAGCATTGTCGCCTCACAGCAAGAAGGTCGCTGTTTTGAGTCCCGACTGGGTCAGTTGGCATTTCTGTGTGGAGTTTGCACGGAACTAAACTTTGCAGGACACCGGCCCTCCAGGACTGAGTGTGGACACCCCTGGCTTAGTCCCTTATTTATCAGGGGTCGTCACACGGAATGAACCGCCAGCTATTCCGGCATATGTTTTACACAGCGGATGCCCTTCTAGCTGCAACCCAGTACTGGGAAACACCCATACACTACGGTCAATTTAGTTTGTCCTATTCCCCTATAGCGCATGTGTTTGGACTGTGGGAGAAACCGGAGCACTCGGAGGAAACCCACGCCAACACAGGGAGAACATGCAAACTCCACACAGTAATGCCAACTTGTTCAGCTGGGACTCGAACCAGTAACCTTCTTGCTGGGAGGCGACAGTGCTAACCACTGATCCACCGTGCCGCCTAAATTCAGTTTTCGTCTATATTTTAAATGCTTTTTAATTGCATTATGGCAAGGCAAGGCAAGTTTATTTACATGGCACATTTCACACACAGTGGCAATTCAAAGTGAAACTACAGAAACAAACAGCGAACAGCGTTCATAGAGGCGACCTAGGCGGCCGCCTAGGGCGGCATAATTGTGAGGGTGGCAAACACGACCCGCCGCCCCAACCCAACGTGCTGACTTTTACTGTACATTCACACCGAAAGCGGCGTCAAAGTAGCCGAAAGTCATTCATTTTCAATGGGAGCCAGCGGCGATAAGCGGCGAGGAGCAGCGTTTTGAGTCCCGACTGGGTCAGTTGGCATTTCTGTGTGGAGTTTGCATGTTCTCCCCGTGTTGGCGTGGGTTTCCCCCGGGTGCTCCGGTTTCCCCCACAGTCCAAACACATGTGCTATAGGTGAATTGAATAAGCTAAAGTAGCTGTAGTGTATGAGTGTGTGCGTGTGTGAATGCGAGAGTGTATGGGTGTTTCCCAGTACTGGGTTGCGGCTGGAAGGGCATCTGCTGCGTAAAACATATGCTAGAATAATTGGCAGTTCATTACACTGTGGTGAACCCCTTATAAATAAGGGACTAAGCCTAAGGAAAATGAATGAATTTGAATGCTTTACATCTATTCAGACTCAAAAACATACATACATTTAATAATAAAATGTGTTAATTAACAGTTTCACAGGTTGTGAATTGCATTATGGGATGTTGATCGTTGCTCTGTCGACTTTTAATGTTGAAAATTCAACTCTACAGTTAAACAAAGTGACTTTTATTGACATTTTAGTAGTTTGAAATAGTATAATGTATAAGAAATATAATATATAGAGAAATAAGTCTGTAAACAGAAAATGTACTGCAGTTTATTACAAGGTTTTTGTAGTGTAATAGGGTATATGCAGAGCTAGTGTTTCTTCCCATACCGATAAACTTCCGGTGAACGGTTAATGTGACTTTTTCCATTTTTACTGCTCCTTTTACAGCATTGATATTGTAATGTAATTAAAATATAATCAGTTAAATAGACTTTGGCTTTCATTTAGTTGCTCAAGCATAAAACGAGACAAAAAGTCGTTTACTCACATTCACCCGCAGGGCAGGCTAGCGCAAAAGCTCCATTGAATATACTGGGGTAAAATAAATGTTCTTATTTTAAAGACATGGCAGGGTAAAATGCAGTGGTGTAAAGTACTTGAGTAAATAGACTTCGTTACTTTACTTAAGTATTTTTTTGGCTTCTTTGTACTTGTACTGAGTATCAAAAATATAAGCAACTTTTCCTCTTTACTTGACTACATTTTTGATTGAATATATGTACTTTTTACTCCACTACGAACGGAACGGATGCTTACCGTTACTCATTACATTGTGATTGTGCATGACAAGTCGGCATCTTTATCTACCACAGCTAATTTGTTGGGCAGATGAGACGATATCGCCATCTGCAGGGTGCTGAAGGTACTGTATGCTATTTATGAGCTAAATCATGTGAACGTAATTTAGCAGCTTGCCTAATACCAGGTGTTTAATTAGCAACATGGCTGCAGCCAGTGATGAAGCCGAAGCTTGAATTTATATGTAGTTTACTAAGTTGAAAAATAACAGTGCTCATCTTTGTTTAATTTTAATACAGAGAAAACATAATTAATCAATTGAAAAACTACTCAAAATAAAAATATTGCCCCCTCTGATACTGAGAGATGAATAACATCAAAGTCAGCTCTGATTTTTTTTACTACGTTTTACTACTTTTTTTTTCTTTTCATAAATTGTTTGTGGCTTTTTTGAACATTTGAGTTTGACTAAGACTTTTTGTTCTATTTTTTAAATATATTTTGTTCTGCCATTTTGAAACATTAAGGTGTTAAATTTAATTTATATATTAGGAAAATTAAACCTTTCTTGGTGTTCTTTGAGCCTACATTCAGTATGAGTAAAATACTTAAGTTCTTTTAAAATCAGATACTTTAATACTTTTACTCAAGTCTTATAGGAATTTGTGACTTGTAACTTGTAATGGAGTAATTTTTACAGTAAGGTATCTGTACTTTTACTCAAGTATGGTTTTCAGGTACTCTTTACACCTCTGGTAAAATGGAATTTAATGCAGTGCTTCTTGTATATTCTGAGACCCACTTTTTATCGGATATCACTTAGCCAGTGGAGATCGCTGATTTTTAAAGAAAACAGACCTTAAACGTGCCGATTTTTGTTTCGTTTATTGGCAAACAGTTGAACGGAAGCTCTTGACAGGTTACTTACAACATTAAAAGTCCTTCCGCATGCTTCTGCATATACCCTATATACAACACTAACTCAGACAATATAGCACTGCAAACTATTAAAAATGTTCACAAAAGTCACTTTTTCAAACGTTTCATGGTTAAAAATTGATAGAAGAAAGATCAAGATCCCATAATGCAATTCAAAAGCAGAAATAAACAGGGGAAAGATAAAAACATGAATAACAAAATATGGAAAACTGCTAATTTACAGATATTTATGGATGGTGTACAGTAAATAACATTGTTTTTTTAATGTAGGAACACGTTAACTTCAATAAAATGCAATGTAAGCTTCAATGAGATAAAGCATTACATTACTGTGTAAACTATTATGCACAAACCTAAAATAATTTACACTGTAAAAATACCTGTAAATTCACAGTCATTCATTCATTCATTTTTCATCGGCTTAATCCAGGGGTGTCCAAACTCAGTCCCGGAGGACCGGTGTCTTGCAGATTTTAGCTCCAACTTGCCTCAACACACCTGCATGGATGTTTCTAGAAAGCCAAGTAAGAGCTTGATTAGGTAGCCCAGGTGTGTCTGATTGGGGTTGGAACTAAACTTTGCAGGACACTGGCCCTCCAGGACTGAGTGTGGACACCCCTGGCTTAGTCCCTTATTTATCCGGGGTCGTCACACGGAATGAACCGCCAACTATTCCGGCATATGTTTTACACAGCCGATGCCCTTCCAGCTGCAACCCAGTACTGGGAAACACCCATACACTACGGTCAATTTAGTTTGTCCTATTCCCATATAGCGCATGTGTTTGGACTGTGGGAGAAACTGGAGCACTCGGAGGAAACCCATGCCAACACAGGGAGAACATGCAAACTCCACACAGTAATGCCAACTTGCTCAGCTGGGACTCGAACCAGTAACCTTCTTGCTGGGAGGCGACAGTGCTAACCACTGATCCACCGTGCTGCCTAAAGTCAGTTTTCGTCTATATTTTAAATGCTTTTTAATTGCATTATGGCAAGGCAAGTTTATTTATATGGCACATTTCACACACAGTGGCAATTCAAAGTGAAACTACAGAAACAAATAATATAAAAACTGATGAAAACAGCGTAAAGACACGTTTTCCCATATTCCAAAAACACCGGTGTATCATATTTTCTCATTTTACTCTGGGACTTCCCCATTCTGGTGATCACCCCACCTCTGGACTTTTTCGGTACCTATTAATCTATTGGATGTCTCCAACAGCATCGATTTTTCACCTGCAATCGAAAAGTTAAGCTTTACAGCTCTAATTACATGCCCCCAAATTTCAGCTTCCTTTTAAAAGTGAATCGCACGGCCCCTGATTTCTACCCCCTCCAGGGAGTAGATTGCTTTAGCTAGCCAAACGTAATAAAAGGTTTTGATCTCAGCCAGACGCCTTGATCTTTTATGGGACCTTGATCTTTTTTCCAACATTTTTTGATTATGAAAAATTTAAAGAAATTACTTTTATTGACATTTCTAATATAGATTGAAGTGATATACTGTCTGGGTTGGTGCAAAAACCTATAATAATGGCCTATAATAACAGCCAATCGAAAAAACTAATTGCATAAAAGGGCTAAAAATATTAAACCTTAAAATGGTTTAATAAAATTAAAAACTTCTTTTATTCTAGCCAAAATAAAACAAATAAAACTTTCTCCATAAGAAAAAATATTATCGGAATTACTGTGAAAATTTCCTTGCTCCATTAAACATCACTTGAAAGATATTTTAAAAAGAAAAAATAATTCACAGAAGGGCTAATAATATTGAATGTATATAAATAAACCCATTATTCTCTCACTGACCATTGATGAGGAGCTGGAAGAGTTGTCGGTGTCGTCTCTCCTTCGCTGCGAATGCATAATCTCCCCATCTCTCCATCATCATCCTCATCTTCATCATCATCCAGCTCTTCTTCTCCTGGTTTCTCAGAGCTGCACCCAGAAGAAACCGAGTGTGTATTTCTTCAGCTGTGAATCCATCAAAGTAAAAACCCCATTTGATTATGAATGCAGGTGATACTGTTGTGCTTAAGCCCCGCCCCCTCCTCAGTGACATCACTCTGTTTGCACATTTCAGGCAGAGCGTATAAGAGATGACATCAAGGGAGCTGTTTCTCATTACACAATCCCATCCAGCAGGTACTGATCTCTTCTCCTCGGCTAATGTTGTGATTTCCACAGTCTAGAACCTGTTAGTGTGCAGGTGAACCGGTCTGACCAGTTTCTACATAACTTGTGAAGGCGTGACTGAGAGTACAGGGAGGGAGAGAAAGAGAGAGAGAGATTTGCAGAGGGAAAGACAGAGAGATTTACTCGACTTCGGCTGTTCTTTAGGACACTTACAAGACGAGTAGTAAGGTACAGTGTGTTCTTCATCTGTTCTGAATGTGCTTTTTAGATTTAGAAAATAAGATAAACTGTATGTGTGTGTGTCTGTGTGTGTGTGTGTGTTTGTGTATGTGTGTGCGGGTTGATAGTGGGAGAGACAAAGTGAACTTTAATGTCAAGGCATCTCAATGTCAAACTGAATGCCAAACATGTTTTCTGGAATGAGTATTTTTTTATGAATGAGTGTGTTTGTGTGTGTGTGTGTGTGTGGGGGGGGGGGGGGGGGGGGGGGGGGGGGTTACTTTAGACTTATTAAAGATGTTTAATAATCGCAGGTAAATTTTGTATAAAAAGTTCAAATAATTTATGTTTTAAAAGGCTGGATTTTATTTTGGGGTTTGGAAGATGTGTGATAAATGTAAATATATTAAAAACAATAGAAGTCTATGGGACATCTTTTAATGTGCTGCCTGTTGCTTTGGCTTGGACTAAATCATTTTCATAGCTTAGTGAATGCACTTAAAAGTGTTTAATCATTGTTTTTATTGTATTTTTATTTGATTATTTATTTATTTTTATGTAGCTTAGTGAATGCATTTAAAAGTGTTTAATCATTGTGTTTATTGTATTTTTATTTGATTATTTATTTATTTTTATGTAGCTTAGTGAATGCATTTAAAAGTACTAAATCATTGTCTTTATTGTTATTATTTTATTTTTAATTTGGTTATTTATTTATTTTTTATGTAGCTTAGTGAATGCATTTAAAAGTATTTAATCATTGTCTTTATTGTTATTATTTTATTTTTTTAATTTTGTTATTTATTTTTATGTAGCTTAGTGAATGCATTTAAAAGTGTTTAATCATTATCTTTATTGTCAATTTTTTTTTATTTTGTTATTTATTTTTATGTAGCTTAGTGAATGCATTTAAAAGTACTTAATCATTGTCTTTATTGTATTTTTATTTGATTTTAATTTGATCTTTTCTTTATTTTTATGTAGCTTAGTAAATGCACTAAAAAGTGTTTATTCATTGAACTTATTTTTTGTTATAATTTTATTTACAGTAGTCTTTTATTGTTTTGTGAATTCAATTCAATTCAATTCATCTTTATTTGTATAGCGCTTAATATTATGCACTAATGCTTATGCACTAAAACTTATTTATTCAAAGAATTTATTTTTTGTTATAATTTTATTGAGTCTTTTATTTATTATATGTAGCTTAGTGAATGCATTTAAAAGTGTTTGATCATTGTCTTTATTTTTTTTGATTATTTATTTAATTTTATGTAGCTTAGTAAATGCACTTAAAGTGTAAAAAATTGTTGTCTTTTATTATTTTATTTAGCCTTTTTAATGTATTATTATATATCTTAGTGAATACATTTACAAGTGTTTAATTATTGTCTGTATTGTTTTTTATTGATTATTTATTTTTATGTAGCTTAGTAAATGCACTAAAGTGTTTAATCATTGTTATATTTTATTTTTATTTTTTATTTGACTATTTAGTTATTTTTATGTAGCTTAGTAAATGCACTAAACATATTAAATCATTGTCTTTATTTTATTATTTTATTTAGCCTTTTCAAATTAATTTTTATAGCTCAGTGGATGTATTTACATGCTTAATCATTGTCTTTATTGTATTTTTATTTATTTTTTTAATCTTATTTTATCTTTCATTTATTTTATGTAGCTTAGTAAATGCTCTAAAAGTGTTTATTTATTGAATTCATTAATTGTATTTAATTCTTTTGTTATTATTAAATTTTTATTATTATTTTTTTAATCCTTGTTTTTATTTTATTTTTGTTATTGTTTTGTTATTTTTATTTCTTACATTTTTATAGCTTTCATTGTCTTTATTTTTTGTTATAATTTTACTTAGTTTTTTATTTATTTATTATAGTTTAAAGCACTAAACGTATTTTTTAAAGTATATATTGTTTATTTTTTATTATTTTATTTTGCCTTTTGTTTTTTCAGTATAGCTTAGTGAATGTACTAAAAATAGTTATCATCTAAAAATACTAAAAATAGAATCATTGTCTTTATTTTATTTTTTGTTATTATTTATTTATTTTTATATTTATTTATTAGTCTTTTATTTATTTATTATACCTTGTCTTTATTTTGTTATGTTTTAAAATGATTTTTTATACCTTAATGTGTGCATTAAATAGTATTTTTAATTTTTTATTATTTAAATAAGCCTTTTTTCAATATACTGTAGCTTTATGAATGTACTAAAATAATTGAATCCTTTAATCATCTTTATTTTATTTTTTGTTATTATTTTAGTTTCTCTTTTATTTCTTTATTTTATTCTTATTTTCTATTTATATCATTAATATATAATATAAATATAAATATAAATATAAATAAATAAATAAATATATATATATATATATATATATATATATATATATATATATATATATATATATATATATATATATATATATATATATATATATTTATATCAAGTTTTTTTTTCCTCATGAAATCTCTCATATGTGCTAGTTCATACATGCATGATGTTTTTTTTTTATCCAACTCTTATCAAGGATGTTGGATGTATTTTTGGTGACTCATTAGCATTGTGTGCCAACAATTAAAGCACGTTTTGAATTAAAGCACATCGTGACGCACATGTCTGCAATACTGTAAATCCGGTCATTGTCCGGCTGAATAAAGGGTGTGTTTATTTCCATGTAAACGTGTGTTTCAGGTACTCAGAGTCCAGTATGGATACTTCAGGAATACCTAGCCCTCCGTACACCCAAGCCCCAAATCCACCCACATCTCACCCACCTCCACCCTACCCAGGCATCAGAGGTGTGTGAATCAGAAGTAGTAATATTATATGAATTATTATAAGCAGACACAGATTAACACGCTCTTCCTCATTTCTAGCTAATGGACTGGTAAACGGCCAACCTGATAAATCTTTCCTTAAAGCTCAGATGGAGGTGGTGAGTATCAATAGACTAGTTTCACTTTAATTTGAATTTTTTTGTTGATAATTGCTGAAGCTTTAGTGTATTGGAAAAAACTTTACATACAGTTAAATGAAAAACTATTTTTTTGTGATAGTTGCTGAAGTTTTTAACATGATATACATCATATTCTTTTATATGGTAACACAATAAGTTGCAAAAAACCTTACTGTATTACTGTAATCAAATGTTTTTGATAAGTGCTAAAGCTTTTATTCAGGGTGTCCGCTGGGTCTTAAAAAGTCTTAAATTGCAAAACAAATTTTAGGCCTTAAAAGGTCTTAAATTCACTGACATATTGTGTTGTTAAATCGTTTTAAACAGGTCTTAATTTTGCTTTGTCTTAGGATTATTGTTTGTTAACACTTTACAATAAGCTCTATTTATTAAATTCAAACAACTTTTAAAGCATTATTTAATTTTAATTAATGGTTAATAACTCTAATATCTAGAAAAGTTCATTTGTTTTTAACTAACATTAACTAACATAACTTCTGAAAACAAATGTTGCTTCTCACTATTGACTTTAATGCATTATCTGACATTATTGTAAAGTTTTACTCATCAGACATTTGTTTTGTTTATATTTATGTACAGTAAAGTTTTTATGCAGTTTATTTTGTTGCAATAAATAAGACTGATTTCCAGTATATCACAATAAACAGGGTTTCTGCAGGTTTCATAAAGTCAAATTGAAGACTCTTTAAGACTCTTTTAAGACCATTAAGAATTAAATTTTAGACGTATACCGGGTTAAGATTGTTTTCTAATGGCCCGATATTACACTATAAAACCCAAATAGTTAAGGTAACTCAAATTGTTTGAGGAAACCGATTGCTACAAAACATTTGAGTTAAAAACTAATCTATATGAGTGCTGTGAACTTACTCCATTTGAGTATATGAAGCAATTTGAGCACAGTAAAACCCAATAAATGAAGAGAACTCAAACCAACTGAGTACTGCAAAACCCAATAAGTTAAGGCAACTCAAACCGATTGAGAAAAACTATTTTCAGATGAGTAGAATTAACTTTCAGCCAATTTTGAGTTAGCTACACTCATTTCATTTGATAAAGTTGACTGTTTGGTTTTAAAGTGTATCATGAAGAATCAATTAATTGTTTTTTTGTTTTTAATTTAAGGAATTTGCTGTAAAAGTGTCTAACAGCTGTTGTGAATTGTATCTCTTTTATTGAGATGTATTGTTAGTCATTGAATGGATGTCGGCCCAAATTGAGTAGCTTTACTACACTGTAAAACCCAACAGTCAACTTGCCTTAACTTATTGGGTTTTACAGTACTCCGTTTGTTTGAGTTCTCTTCATTTATTGGGTTTTACTGTGCTCAAATTACTTCATTTACTCAAATGGATTAAGTTCACAGTACTCATATAGATTAGTTTTTAAACTCAAATGGTTTGTAGCAATCGGTTTCCTCAAACGGTTTGACTTGCCTTAACTTATTGGGTTTTACAGTACTCAGTTTGTTTGAGTTCTCTTCAATTATCAGATTTTACTGTGCTTAGATGGCTTTGTTTACTCAAATGAATTAAGTTCACAGTACTCATTAGGATTAGTTTTTGAACTTAAAGGGTTTGTTGCAATCAGTTTCCTCAAATGGTTTCAGTTACCTTAACTTTTTGGGTTTTATAGTGTAATACTGGGCCATTAGAAAAAAATCTTAACCCATGCAGTATACGTCTAAATTTTAATTCTTAATGGTCCTAAAGGGTCTTAAAAAGTCTTCAATTTGACTTTATAAAACCTGCAGAAACCCTGTTTATTGTGATATACTGTATATCTTAGTCTTATTTATTGTAACACAATAAACTGCATAAAAAATTTACTGTACATAAATATAAACAAAACAAATGTCTGATGAGTAAAACTTTACAATAATGTTAGATAATGCATTAAAGTCAATAGTGAGAAGCAACATTTGTTTTCAGAAGTTAATTAATGTTAGTTAAAAATCAAATAAACTTTACTAGTTCTTAGAGTTATTAACCATTAATTAAGATTGATTAATGCTTTAAAAGTATTTCCCAGTGATTCCCAGCTGAAAGGGCATCCGCTGCGTAAAACATATGCTGGATTAGTTGGTGGTTCATTCCACCGTGGCAACCCCAGATTAATAAAGGGTCTAAGCCGAAAATGAATGAATGAATAATGCTTTAAAAGTTGTTTAATTTTAACAAATGGAGCTTATTGTAAAGTGTTAACAAACAATAATCCTATAAAGTCCTATAAGGAAAGTTTTCAAGCGTTTGATGACTAACATCTGCAAATACACTGTAAAAGTTTCAATAATTAATCATTATTTGCTGCATTTTGATGGAGGTGTCCATTTACAAACATATTTTTCTTTTGAGAAAGTCTATTTCCCTTTAAAAATTTCTGGATTTACAATAATATTGTAAAATAATATGAAAAACTGGCGGCACAGAGGCTCAGTGGTTAGCATTGTGGCCTCACAACAAGAAGGTCGCTGGTTCAAGTCCCAGCTGGACCAGTTGTGATTTCTGTGTGGAGTTTGCATGTTCTCCCCATGTTGGCGTGGGTTTCCTCCGGGTGCTGAGGTTTCCCCCACAGTCCAAACACATGCGCTATAAGCAGGGCCAGACGGAGTCTGCGGACATTTTTTGCTATTTCTGCGGAGAATTTTGGTAAAAATCTGCGGATTTCTGCGGAATTATTTCGGAAGTATCATAACTAAAACATTAATATGTTAAATAAAAAATAATATCTTTTTAACTTGTATTTAATGTTTAAAATGCAAATCCAACTAGATTAACTGTAAATAGTTAACTTTAAGTAAATAAACAGAATTAATGATGGGCTAAAAATCTGTGGAAATCTGCAGAAAAAAAAAGCGGAATTCTGCGCGCGCAGATTACGTGTGGGCATAGCTATAAGTAAATTGGATAAACTAAATTGTCCGTAGTGTATAAGTGTGTGTGTGTGAATGTGAGAGTGTATGGGTGTTTTCCAATACTAGGTTGCAGCTGAAAGGTCATTCGCTGTGTAAAACATATAATTCCGTTCATTACGTTGTGGCGACCCCTGATAAATAAGGGACTAAGGTGAAGAAAATGAATGAATGAATGTTAAAAATGGCTAAAGTCAATATAATTAGCCACTTTAAAAAATATAGATTTTTTTTCAATTGTTGTCCAGTGACTTGTATAATTATCCTAACTTGCCCAGTTAAACTAACAAACCTAGTTAAACCTTTAAATAGCACTATATCTTGCAAAATAACAGTAAAATATCTGTTATTGTGTATTATATGTACTGTCATCATGGCAAAAACTAAAGAAATCAGTTATTAGATATTAGTTAATAATTAAAACTATTATTTAATGTTTAAAACTATTATTTAATGTTATCATGTATTATTTATTATTATAATGTCTTATAAAACATAAACATATTTGAAAAAGGATTTCACAAGAGGGCTACTAATTGTCTGTATGTGTGTGTGTGTGTGTGTGTGTGTGTATCTTTATATTCTATTCAAATACATTTTAAGATGCAATGTATTCCTGTTTTTCAAACTAAAGCATGCCTTTATTAGCATGTATTGTGCAGTCAGCGTCGATTTGTAAGTCTGTTTGTTGACTTTAGCGCTCTTGTTGACCTTCAGTTTGACCATTAGCATGACCAGCAGCGGCACACTGATGTCAACTGTTTACATTATCAACAGAGCGTTCAGAAACAACCCAATCTCCTTACCATTAAGCATCTGCTCTCTCCTTACTTCCAGGACATCCTCAATCACTGTTTTGATGACATCGAAGCGTTCATCGGAAAGCTGCAGCAGTCAGCAGAGGCTCAGATCATCCTCGACCAGAGGAGCAAAAGAAGAAGAAAAACCAGAAGAAAAGCGCAGATGGTATGCTGAAAACCAAAAAAAAACACAACCAGAGTGAACTGAATTTGCTCAAGGGAAAGGCTAAAACAAACCTGTAGTGTGCTCTTATCAGGCCTGTTATCAGTGCCTAGTCCATGGGGCTGATGGGAACGTGTTGTGTCATGAGGCCGTCAGCAGTATTTACCCTGCATGTGGATGAAAATTAAAATATTACTTTACCTGCATCATCCTTAACACACTTTAAAATTGGACCAATGCATAACACACCCTGGACATCTCTACTTGCTCTGTTCAGTTGCACTTTAAATAAGGTTTCATTAGTTAATGCCGTTACTAACATGAACTAATCATGAATATTCTTGTACACCATTTATTAATCGTAGTTCAATATTCACTGATGCATTATTAACATCCAAATTAATGCGTGTTAACTTTGGACTAACAATGAACAACTGTATTTTCATTAACTAACATGATCAAATACTGTAATAAATGTATTGTTCATTGTTTGTTCATGTTAGTAAATGCATTAACTGATATATCAATCTACAATTTATAAGTGTTAGCATTTATTTTTCATGCTGGCAAGCTTTATTTTGTCTTGTTAAGAGCACAGATGATCAGTGTTTTAGAGAGTGTGTTGTGTGCTTGTGTTTTACAGAGGATCTTCTCACGGCCAAAGCCAAGCCGCCTTCCGAGAGAGAGTTTATCGACACTTTTCAGAAATTCAAATACTGTTTGGGCCTTTTGGTAAGTGATTAATGTTAATGTAACACAATAATAATAATAATAATAATAATAATAGGAATATAATATTATATTATATTAAAATATTAATAAAATATTAATATAATATAATATAATATAATATAATATAATATAATATAATATAATATAATATAATATAATATAATATAATATAATATAATATAATATAATATAATAATTATTGGGCAGCACGGTGGTGCAGTGTGTAGCACAATCGCCTCGCCTGCGTAAAACATATACTGGATAAGTTGGCGGTTCATTCCGCTGTGGTGACCCCAGATTAATAAAGGCACTAAGCCAAAAAGAAAATGAATGAATGAATTAATTAATTAATTATTGATAATTATTATATATTGATTTTTATTTATAATTTATTTTAATGATGATTTTATGGATAATTTATTAATTTCAGTTTAATTTGCATTTTATTTTTTAGTTCATTATGCATAATAATAATAATAAAAAAATAATAATACATTCGTTATACTTCAAAATAAACTATAATATAATATATAAGATATATTATAGATATATAGATATATAGATATTATATAGATATATAAAATATAATATAATATATTTATTTTTAATTAAAATATTTCCCACAAAAATCTTAAAACTCTATTTTACAATTTTCTAATTATTTATTTGTTATAATAACTCCATAAATTTTAATAATGTAAAATATCTTAAATAATAAAACAGGTTTCATTTACTAATATTTTAACATAATATTAATACCATAAAGTAGCTTTTATAATGGTATAATACTGTTCCTAAATATGATCATTAATAGTAATAATAATAGCATTCATTTTAATAAATTGTAGAGCTTAATTCTTTACTGTCAATTACCGACATGTTGCTACAGGTAGTGTGGTTGCACATTTCTCTTTCAGCTCCCCAATAAACGCAGTGTTTATTTTACAGGCACGGTTAAAACCAGCCATCTCCAATCCGTCCGCTGAGGAGCTCGTGCACCACGTTTTCAAACCTCTTGACATGGTAAATACGACACATTTCTCCAGTGCAAACATCAGCGCTTTCAGGGCTTTTGTCTCACTGTATTGTATAGTCAAATGGATTTATCAGTGTTTGCATGCTGTTGTGTTGAGAACGCCTGCAGTAAAGTGCACACAAATAGAGTAATTCACCTCCGTAACTGTGTGTTTATAGATGGTGAAGGCGACAGGAGGTCCTGGCTTTGCTGCGTCCGTTTCCAGTCCGGCAATGACAGAAGGAGCCGTGAACCTGCTGAAGAACAACCTGACGACACAGGAAAATGCATTATGGCTCTCTTTAGGGCCCAACTGGACACACCAAAGGTAAATGATGGAGAATAGTGCAGTTCTGAAGATCTGTCCCTTTACCAGGACTCCCTAAAAAAAGAGATTTCTGTTAATCCTAATGGGAACTTCCTGAAAAAATAAAGGATGGATGGATGAAGGACAGACTGACTGACTAAATAAATGAACAAATGAATGAATGAATGAACGAATTAATAATTTACTGGCTGAATGAATGAATGAATGATGTACTGACTGAATGAATGACTGACTGACTGATTGAATGAATAAATGAATGAATGAACAAATGAATGAAAGAACAAATGAACGAAAGACTGACAAAATGAATGAATGTCTGGCTGAAAGAATGACTGACTAAATGAATGACTGAATGAATCACAGACTGACTGATTGAATGAATGACAAAATGAATGAATGAGTGGCTGAAAGAATGACTAAATGAATCACTGACTGACTGAATAAACGAATGACTGAGTGACAGTGAATGAATAACTGAATGAATGAATGAATGACTGAGTGAATAAATGGCTGACTGGATGAATGAATAATTGGCTGAATAAATGACTGACTGAATTAATTACTGGCTGAATGAATGAATGAACGAACGAATGACTGAATAACTGACTGAATGAATATATGACTGAATGAATGACTGACTGACTCAATAAACAAATTACAGTTTTTCTCCATTGGTTTGGCTCATTTCTTGAAACAGAAATTACATTCTCAAAACAACATGGACAAACCTCCAAACCACTTGGCAATTGTTCACAACAGAATTGAATTTCTCATTCATTTCATCAAATTGCAAGTGTCTAAGTATATCTTTGCAAATGATTAAGTACAGGTAGCCTACATTTAGCACAATTTCCAAGTGAATAGATCTCGTTGATCTAAACTGATTGTTGATTCTCAGTCTAATGGTTGTTCTCTCCAAAATGTGTCAGCGTCATTTCGTTGTATATGTCATTACATGCACAATAGTCTATTCAATTGTCAAAATTAGTCAAGACCACAATACCATGAATACCATACAGTAGGCGAATCCTTGGAACATTTGATAACAATTTATTACAGCAATTGACAGTCAGGTGAAACTAGAACTTGACTAATAAAGGAGGAGTTTCACACATCTCAGATGACCAATCAAACAGTATGTTTAGTTACCTGACAGGTGCTGCCCATGACTGTGAATGCTGCCTAACATGTATGTAAAGAGCTTGACCATGCAGGACCACCAGCACTATTTCTGAACATGGAGGCACCTGGCCAAGTATATGAACAAGGGCAGCTGCCTGCTCGAGGAAGAGGAGGAGTAAGGGTGCGTGGTGGTGGAATAGGTGGAAGAGGCCGTGGTGCATGAAGACAATGTGCTGTCCCGGATGAAATTCAGGCCACAGTTATAGACCATGTCATAAACCATGGCCTCACAATAGCGGAGGCAGGTCCCCGAGTGCAGCCTAAATGTGCCTCGCTCTACAGTCTCCTCCATCATCCAAAACTTGCAGGGAAAGTTATAGCACTCTAGTTTTTTGTTTGTGTATTTATATTACAGTTTATTATGCGGTATACAGTTTCTTTTTGCTCTGATATATGGAAGTTACATTGTGTGTGGTTGATCATTACAATAAAAAAGGAGTTACCATTTCCTTGGCAGTATGAGTGCAATGTGTGACGTCAAACCTTGGAGGCTACTCTTACCCTAAAATCCTATTTCTTTTTTTTACACACAATTGTATTCTGTTAGCTAGACAAAAACAGTACAGTAACCATTGTCAATGAAGGACTGGGCTCAGACTGTAAGGTGGACATGAGTGATATTTTAGTGGTCCTTTGCCATATAGTGACAAAACATCTAAACATTTTGACTTGCAGTGCTTACACAATGCCAAAAGGATGAAGCATTTTGGGGGCACTGACTGTTTAAATGAGAAGGAAATTTAGTTTTGACACATGAATGAACTGTTTTGGGAAAGGTATGAGCTGTTGCAGGTAAACCATGGTGTTGTGCCGAACCATCCACATTATTTTGGCAAAAACACCAAGAGTGTTGAGAATGTCCGGTCTGTTTCAAGAAATGAGCCAAAGCATTAGAGAAGGATATTTGCCATTTTTGTGGCACTGACTTTTTATATGGGAAAGGAATTTAGTTTTGATGCATGAGTGAACTGTTTTTGGAGAGATATGAGCTTTTGCAAGTGAACTATAGTGTTGTGCTAAACTGGAACACTGTTTTGCCAAATGATCTTAGAATTTTGAGAATGTAATTTCTGTTTCAAGAAATGAGCCAAACCAATGGAGAAAAACTGTAATGACTGGCTGAATGAATGACTGAATAACTGACTGAATGAATGAAGGACTCACTGACTGAATATTTGACTGAATGAATGACTGAGTGAATGAATAATGAATGAACAAATCACTGACTTACTGAATAAATGAATGAATGAATGAATGAATTAATTAATGAATAAATGACTGACAAAATGAATGGCTGGCTGAAAGAATAAGTGACTGAATGAATGACTAAATGAATCACTGACTGACTGCATGACAGTGAACAAATAAATGACTGACTGGCTGAATGAATGACTGAGTGAATGAATGACTGAATGAATAAATGACTGGCTGAATGAATGATTGGCTGAAAGAATGACTGACTGAATGAATGACTGGCTGAATGATGAATGAATATATGGCTGAATAAAAGACTGAATGAATGACTGGCTGAATGAATGACTGAATGAATATATGACTGAATGAATGACTGTCTGAATAAATGAAAGACGGACTGAATAAACAAATGAATGAACGAATGAATGACAAAATAAATGTATGACTGGCTGAATGAATGAATGACTGACTGACTGGCTGAATGAATGACTCACTGATTTGAATATATGACAATGAATGACTGAGTGAATGAACAATGAATGAATGAATCACTGAATTACTGAATGAATGAATGAATGAATGAATGAATGACAAAAATGAATGGCTGAATGAATGACTCACTGATTGAATACATGACAATGAATGACTGAGTGAATGAATGAATAATGAATGAATGAATCACTGACTTACTGAATGAATGAATGACAAAATGAATGGCTGGCTGAAAGAATGACTGACTGAATGAATGAATGACTGAATGACAGTGAACAAACAAATGACTGATTGACTGAATGAATAAATGACTGAATGAATGAATGAATACTGACTGACTGACTGAATGAATGAATGAATCACTTACTCACTGAATGAATGAATGAATGAATGAATGAATGAATTACGGACTGACTCATTATATATAGTTCATTTATTGGAGAAGTTATTTTATTCTATTCTATTTAATTATGTTAAATAGCTTGCATTTTGTATAAAGAACACCTGATGTTCACAAATGTTAGTAATAATCAGTCCCTCTAGGATTTTGTTATTTAAAAAATTTCCTAATATATCCTAAAATGACTAATTTTGTGAAGCTTTTCTCAAAACCCATGACATTATTTAAGTGTTTTGCTGTAAGTTTTTTAAATCTAAAGCACCACTGGATTCTCAAAGTCCTGGAGAGACTGAATAATTAAAAATGACAAGCAAGTTTTGAATTTCCTGTGACTTCAAAACCATGATTCTTACTAAAGTGTGAATTTATGTTACACCCCCACTATGAGCACATGCTGATGTCTGATGTGGTTATGTAGGTCTGCCCAGCGGAGCCCGGTGGCGCCGTATACACTGCAGTTTCAGGACGGCTGGAAGCCTCAGGGTTCAGACGCCGCAGGCTGGATCGATCCTATAGAGTCAGAACACAAACACGACGCAGAGATCGCTAAAGTAGAGGTACAGTTTTACTACAGTTATATACACTCACCGGCTACTTTATTAGGTACATGTCCAACTGCGTGTTAATGCAAAATGCCACTCCTGTCAGCTAAGAACTGGAAACCGAGGCTCACCAAAATTGGGCGATAAACGTTGCCTGGTCTGATGAGTCTCGATTTCTTCTGCCACATTCGGATAGTCGGGTCAGAATTTGGCATCAACAACATGAAAGCATGGATCCATCCTGCCTTGTATCATTGGTTCAGGCTGCTGCTGGTGGTGTAATGGTGTGGGGGATATTTTCTTGGCACACTTTGGGCCAATTAGTACCAATTGAGCATGGTGTCAACACCACAGCCTACCTGAGTATTGTTGCTGACCATGTCCATCCCTTTATGACCACAGTGTACTCATCTTCTGATGGCTACTTCCAGCAGGATAATGTGCCATGTCATAAAGCGCAAATCATCTCAGACTGGTTTCTTGAACATGACAATGAGCTCACTGTACTCAAATGGCCTTCACAGTCACAAGATCTCAATCCAATAGAGCACTTTTAGGATGTGGTGGAACTGGAGATTCGCATCATGGATGAACAGCTGACAAATCTGCAGCAACTGTGTGATGCTATCATGTCAATATGGAGCAAAATCTCTGAGGAATATTTCCAGAACCTTGTTGAATCTACGGCTCGAAGGATTAAGGCAGTTCTGAAGGCAAAAGGGGGTCCAACCTGGTACTAGTAAGGTGTTCCTAATAAAGTGGCCAGTAAGTGTATATGTGAGTGTAAATGAATGAATGAATGAATATATATATATATATTATTTTTTATTTTTTTATTTTTATTTTTTTTTCATTTAAGAGAGAGTAATTTATTCCTGTGATTCAATAGTGTCCCATGATTTTAATCAGCTGATTTGGTGTTTCACTGTTTTGAGGTTTTATACAATCAAAAGAACAGTGTTTAATCTGTCACTTTTGATAAATTCAATGTGTCATTGCTATTTAGCTGTTAAACAATCTTATTAACCTGAAACCAGTGTTACTTTATTATCTTAACAAGTATAGTTAATATTAGTAATTTTTAAACTTGAAAGCCGTATTAAATTAATCTATATTTATATTAATGTATATTTATATGAGGATTTGAAGTGCTTCTATTTTCCTCACTTTTAAAGGTCCTGTGAAGTGCTTCGAAGTGTGCATTTGTATTCGATGTTTGACGTAATCTCAAACAAAACACGACGAGAGGGTAGAACGTAGAATAGCCCCTCCCCTTAAAAACAGCCAATAGTGTTTTGTTTTATCACCGCTCTGTCAGTGAGAGCTCAAGCATCAAATGAAAAGCAAATGAGACGTGTCTAAAGGGGGCGGGGCATGTCAGATACCAGAGAGCATTTGATTGATTAGTTTGATTAGTTTAATTGGTTTTGATGTGATGAGAAACTGTAGTATGAGTTGACGTCAATAAAACCATTGGTTCGTTTGGGTGAACGTGACAAACTACAAGCTTTATATCAGTTTTAAATCTTCTAAACACAAATTTTGTCACTGTTTTGGGGCATATGCTAAAAACTGACAATACTAACATCTAAAAAACTTTATTTTAATATCATGGGCCTTTTAATGTGTCTTGGATAAAAGTGTCTACAAACTAAATACATGTCAATGTAAATTTATACTAACCAAAGAGACAAAATAGAAAAAATAGAATGTAAAAACTGCATTAATTCAACACAAACTCACAGAAACACAAACACACAAACTCCATTTCCCTGTGAGATTAGTATTTGTTTATACTGAGTTGCTGTTTTCTCTGTTACTCTCAGCTGACACCGGCTCCTGCTTCCGAACGCCACGCTGCTCCTGTTCAGACATCAGATCAACCGTAAGTCTGAATACAGGAATGACATCAGCAAATCACACAAACATGAGCTTCTGATGCATCTCAATGCCTTCCTGAATACATCTCATGTTTCAGACACTTCTGTTGATAAAGACACATTCCTCAGTATTTATGACTGTAGAGAGTCTGTTCACATGAATAACAATCATCTGACAAGTTGATTCAGTGTGTTGACTCTCACTAACCGGTCCAGCAGTGTAAATGAGTGTCTGCTGCAGGTTTCACTGTTGAAATCACTCTCTCATTGTCTATTGTCTCTATCTGTGCTGCTCTTAAAGGGATAGGTCACCCAAAAATGAACATTTTGTCATCTAACTATATTTGACCGATATAATGAGGCTATTTTATAGGGAAATTTGTCTTGCATAATATATATTTAACCTATATTTGACCTGTGTACTGTAATAGAGCCATTATATAGGCAAAGTGGCTTGTATAAGATGTTTTAATCTATATTTGACCTATATAATAAAGCCATTATATAGGCAAATTTGTCTGGTGTAAGACCTATTAAACCTATATAATAAAGCCATTATATAGGCAAATTTGTCTGGTGTAAGACCTATTAAACCTATATAATAAAGCCATTATATAGGCAAATTTGTCTGGTGTAATACCTGTTAAACCTATATAATAAAGCATTATATAGGCAAATTTGTCTGGTGTAAGACCTATTAAACCTATGTAATAAAGTCATTATATTGACAAATTTGTCTTATATAAGATCTATTAAACCTATATAATAGAGTCATTGGATAGACAAATTTGGCTCCTATAAGACATTTTAAAATGTATTTGACATATATAATTTACCTTAGCCATTATAAAGAAAAAATTGGCTTGTGTAAGATATTTTTAATCTATATTTGACCTAATTAAAGCTGTTGTATAGAAAAATTTGGCTTGTATAAGACCTATTTAACCTATATTTGACCTATACAGCATAATAAAGCTATTATATAGGAATATTTGGCTTGTATAAGACCCATTTAAACTATATTTGACTTATATAATAAAGCCATTATATAGACAAATTTGTCTTGTATAAGACCCATTTAAACTATATTTGACCTATATAATAAAGTCATTATATAGACAAATTTGTCTTGTATAAGACCTAATAAACCTACATAATAGAGCCATTGTATAGACAAATTTGGCTTGTATAAGACATATTAA
The DNA here is from genome assembly GCA_903798195.1 of Danio kyathit. Classification (NCBI taxonomy): domain Eukaryota; kingdom Metazoa; phylum Chordata; class Actinopteri; order Cypriniformes; family Danionidae; genus Danio; species Danio kyathit. The sequence continues at coordinate 44,359,142 of LR812542.1, forward strand.
ACCCATATAATAAAGCCATTGTATAGGCAAAGTTTGGCTCGTATAAGACATTTTAAAATGTATTTGACATATATAATTTACCTTAGCCATTATAAAGAAAAAATTGGCTTGTATAAGATATTTTTATCTATATTTGACCAATTTAAAGCAATTGTATAGACAAATTTGGCTTGTATAAGACATATTTAACCTATATTTGACCTATATAATGAAGGCATTTTAAAGGCACATTTGTCTTGTATAAGACTCATTTAAGCTCTACGTATAATAAAGCCGTTATATAGACAAATTTGACTTGTGTAGGACCTATTTAACTATTTTATCTATATAATAACCAATTATATAGACAAATTTGGCTTGCACTGTATAAAAAATATTTAATCTATATTTCACCTATATAACACAGCCATTATATAGGCAAATTTGACTTGTATAGGACCTATTTAACTATTTGATCTATATAATAGCCAATTGTATAGCCAAATTTGGCTTGTACTGTATAAGACATAGTTAACCTATATTTGACCTATATAATAAAGCCATTATATAGGCAAATTTGGCTTTTACAAGACTTATTAACCTATATTTGAGGAGCGGTTGCTTATAGGTCTAGTTGCCCCTTTTGTGGTATTTAAACAAACCAAGATTTATTCTTAAATGCCTATTTCACCAAAAATTTAATTTTGTCATTTACACACCCTTCACTTGTTCTAAACATGTTTGAGTTTCTTTCTTCTGTAAAACACTAAAGAAGATATTTTGAAAAATGCTGGAAACTCATAACCATTGACTTCCATCGTATTTGTTTTTCCTACTATAGAAGTCAATGGTTTACAGTTTTCTTCAAAATATCTTCTTTAGTGTTCAACAGAAGAATGAAACTCATAAAAGTTTTAAAACACTTAAGGGTGAGTAAATAAAGAGTAAATTTAAATGTTTGGGTGAACTGTCTTTTTAAATGACTCGGAGTTTCTCTCCTGTGTTAATCACAGTAATTAATTTGAATATTTTGTTTGATCTGCATTAACAAGTCTCTGTTTCTTAGTGATGGCAGTGTGAATGGGCGCATATTTCGCTGCAGTTATGATTTTGTTGCAAGAAACAACAGTGAGCTGTCTGTACTTCAAGGAGATACACTAGAGGTTAGACTCTCTCTCACACACACACACACACACAAACACACACACACACACACACACACACACACACACACACACACACACACACACACACACACACACACACACACACACACACACACACACACACACACACACACACAAACATAAACACACACGTAAGCACAGCTATCACATATCACAGATGTCTGTTATTGTTATATAAAGATAATTACAATGACTACATAATAATCTAATCTCTATGCAATAAAGTACAATAAAATAATGACATACAAAAATATAATTAAATGTGCACACAATTATATAGGCTAAGTGGCTTGTATACACTGTTTTTAACCTATTTTTAACCTATATAATAAAGCCATTATATAGGCAAATTTGGCTTGTATAAGACCTATTAAACCTACAGTTGAAGTCCGAATTATTAGCCCTTCTGAATTATTAGCCCCCTGTTTATTTTTTCCCCAATTTCTGTTTAACGGAGTGAAGATTTTCTCAACACATTTTTAAACATATTACTTTTAATAACTCATCTCTAATAACTGATTTATTTTATCTTTGCCATGATGACAGCACATATTATTTGACTAAATATTTTTCAAGACACTTCTATACAGCTTAAAGTGACATTTAAAGGCTTAACTAGGTTAATTAGGTTAAAGGCAGGTTAGGGTAATCAGGCAAGTTATTGTATAATGATGGTTTGTTCTGTAGACTATCAAAAAAATATAGCTTAAAGGGGCTAATAATTTTGAGCCGAAATAAAACAAATAAGACTTTCTCCAAAAGAAAAAAATATTATCAGACATACTGTGAAAATGTCCTTGCTCTGTTAAACATCATTTGGGAAAATATTTAAAATAGAAAAATAAATTTAAAGGGTGGCGTTTCTGTGTGGAGTTTGCATGTTCTCCCTGCGTTCGCGTGGGTTTCCTCCGGGTGCTCCGGTTTCCCCCACAGTCCAAAGACATGCAGTACAGGTGAATTGGGTAAGCTAAATTGTCCATAGTGTATGAGTGTGAATGTGTGTGTGGAAGTTCCCAGAGATGGGTTGCGGCTGGAAGGGCATCCGCTGCGTAAAATCGTGCTGGATAAGTTGGCGGTTCATTCCGCTGTGGCGACCCCGCAAGGGACAAAGCCGACAAGAAAATGAATGAATGAAATTTAAAGGGGGGCTAATAATTCTGACTTCAACTCTATATAATAAAGCCACTGTAAAGTTTGGCTTGTATAAGGCATTTAAAAAAATATTTGTCATATATAATTTATAAAGAAACATTTGGCTTGTATAAGATATTTTTAACCTATATTTAACTTATATAATAAAGCCATTATATAGGCAAAATTGGTTTGGATAAGACCTATTGAACCTATATAATAAAGCAATTGTATAGACAAATTTGGCTTGTATAAGACCTATTAACCTATATAATAAAGCCATTGTATAGGCAAAGTTGGCTTCTATATGACATTTTTAAATATATTTGATGTATATAATTTACTTTTGGCATTATAAAGATATTTTAACCTATATTCGACCTATGTAGAATAATAAAGCTATTATATAGGCAAATTTGTCTTGTATAAGACCTATTAAACCTATATGATAATAGAGCCATTGTATAGACAAATTTGGCTTGTATAAGACATTAAACCTATATGATAAAGCCATTGTATAGACAAATTTGGCTTGTATAAGACCTATTTTACCTATACTTTACCTATATAATGAAGGCATTTTAAAGGCAAATTGGTCTTGTATAAGACTCATTTAAGCTCTATAATAAAGCCATTATATAGGCAAATTTGACTTGTATAAGACCTATTAAACCTATATAATAGAGCTATTGTATAGACAAATTTGGCTTGTATAAGACATTAAACCTATATGATAAAGCCATTGTACAGACAAATTTGGCTTGTATAAGACCTATTTTACCTATACTTGACCTATATAATGAAGGCATTTTAAAGGCAAATTTGTCTTGTATAAGACTCATTTAAGCTCTATAATAAAGCCGTTATATAGACAAATTTGACTTGTGTAGGACCTATTTAACTATTGTATCTATATAATAACCAATTATATAAACAAATTTGGCTTGCACTGTATAAAAAATATTTAATCTATATTTCACCTATATATTACAGCCATTATATAGGCAAATTTGACTTGCATAGGAACATAATAACATACAAAAATATAATTAAATGTGCACGTCTATATAGCAGAAAATTCTTTTTTTTTTTTTAGTTGGACAGGATTTATATTTATTTATTTATTTATTTATAGGTTTCTGTTACATATAATACACTAATGTTCAATAATTATGGATCAGTAAATTAAGGATTCATTAAATTGTTTATAACTGACAGTAAATTTAAAATAAATGCTGTTCATTTCAAGTTCTATTCATCAAAGTGTATAAGAATGATTTCTGAAGGACCAAGACTGGAGTAATAATGTTGAAAATGTAACTTTGGCAAAAGGAATAATTTAATTAGCAATATTTGTTTATATACAGGTATATATATATATATATATATATATATATATATATATATATATATATATATATATATATATATATATATATATATATATATATATATATATATATATATATATACAGTTAAAGTCAGAATTATTAGCCCCCTTTGAATTCTTTTCTTCTTTTTTTAATATTTCCCAAATGATGTTTAACAGAACAAGGAAATTTTCACAGTATGTCTGACAATATTTTTTCTTCTGGAGAAAGTCTTATTTGTTTTATTTCGGCTAAAATAAAAGCAGCTTTTAATTTTTTAAACACTATTTTAGGGACAAAATTATTAGCCCCTTTAAGCTATATTTTTTCTCGACTGTCTACAGAACAACCACCGTTATACAATAACTTGCCTAATTACCCTAACTTGCCTAGTTAACCTAATTAACCTAGTTTAGCCTTTAAATGTCACTTTAAGCTGTATAGAAGTGTCTTGAAAAATATCTAGTCAAATATTATTTACTGTCATCATGACAAAGATAAAATAAATCAGTTATTAGAGATGAGTTATTGAAACTATTATGTTTAGAAATGTGTTGAAAAAATCTTCTCTCTGTTAAACAGAAATTGGGAAAAAAATAAACAGGGGGGCTAATAATTCAGGAGGGCTAATAATTCTGACTTCAACTGTATATATATATATATATATATATATATATATATATATATATATATATATATATATATATATATATATATATATATATATATTAAACTATTAATGTAAAGTATATAAATATACAGTATATTTTGGCCCCAAACTATTATTCTGTCCCTCAGCAATTTTCTATTGCAATATCACAATTAACACATCTAAGTGTTTTTAATAACACAAACACTGTTTATTTTTCTCTGTCATCCAGGCGATCGAGTCATCTAAGCGCTGGTGGAAGTGTCGTAACAAGTTTGATGAAGTGGGATTTGTGCCGTTTAATATCCTGGAGCCAATCACACACATCGACAACCCTGTGCAAAACAAAATTCCAAAGGTACAAACTCACATCAGTCTCTTCAGATCAGCTCTTCTTCTTCTTCTTCATCATGATATCTGTGATCTGTATTTCAGCCTCCCACTGCTCCACCGATGTACAACACTCTGCCCAGTCAGTCTGCTATGAGCTCTGAACCCGGCGCCGCTCGACCTCGCAGCATGATCATACCATCAGGCCCTGAGGACACGGATAAAGGTATCAACACACACGAAACAGCTGACCAGATAAGATCTCACTGTTGTCTGAACAATGAGGACACTGAATGACAAAACCCATATAAAAATCTGGCAACATACAGTGCGTGCTTAGCATATATAAGTACACCCCTCACAAATCTCTCTTTTAAACTCATATTTTTAATAGGAAGCTCTACAATATTATATTTGTGCATATACATTAGATTAGGCAGTACTGAAGCCAAATCTGGAGCTTATCTGACTAAATAACTTACGATAACGGTCCAAAAACTAGCACAGCCAAATGTATATGTTAGAGAAAAATATTAATTACAAATTTAAAAACAGAGGAAAAATCAAGAGAAGCAAAAAAATGAAACATTTTCATGAAATTTTGTAGTTTGTAATTTTTTTTTGCAATATTTTGCTTGAATTTAATTGTATTATCTTTTTAGGTGAGCATAGATTATTTTTTTAATCTAGATTAATCTCACTGTAATCTTGGAATTAATCTAGATTAAAATGGCTCATTTGATTTCTGCTGAAAGCATTCAGAATATGTGTGCTACCCAAATAATGACTAAAAGTCTTTGAGAATGGGTTTCTCAAGCCAGGTGGCGCATTAGACCAGGGCCTCATCTCCTGTTTCCAAAATGCATCACAAACTGCTTGAGAAACTGTTCTACTATCATAATTGGTGATGAAAATAAATGATGTTCAATAAGATGTTCTTGTGTTTACTAACTGTTTATTCAGTTAAACATGAATGTTGAACTGTAGGCCTACATAAGCTCCAAACAGCGATTTTTTTCATTACCTTAATCAGACTAAAGTCATAACTGAACTAAACAGAAATGGAATTAAGACATGTGGAGTATGCAGATATTAGTGGCATTATTGAAGTAAATCAAACTATTACCGTCATGTAGGACTTTTCGCCATATTTTCCGACAAGATCCACACATGCGGCTGTCAGTAAAGGACCGCACATACACGAAGGACGAAAGTGAAGAACGGGGGGTTGTCGCGGATGAAAGCGAGGAGGGTTGGAAAGTCGCGGAAGAAAGTGAACAGTGGACGAGGGAGGAGGGCGGTTAAGGAGGGGGATCGGTAAAATGAGGTGCCGGATCAGATTTCAGAGGTGCCGGATGCTGATCCGGTGTGTTCCAGCACAAATTAAGCTCTGGTCACGGGGGCATAATTGAAATGTTCATGAGTGAAAGTGAAACTGCCGAACTGCAGTTAAAGTCACCCAAAATTACAGGAAACTCTTACATGAAAGCACTTCACGTAAACCCCTTAATTATATTATTGTCTATTAAGGCAAATAACTAGATTACTGATGTCCATGTAAACGTAGTCAGTCGTGTCTTCAAAGTAAGTGAAAGATCCAAAACGACATCCTGCTGATTTGATTCAGAAGGGCACTTTTTTGTCAGACAGCTCACTGGTCAGGTATACATCCGCACTAAAGTATCAAGGTGAAAGTCACCATAGCTTGCGTAGAATAGACCCAGCTCCCAACCCAACTTTGAGAATAGATTAACGGCGATATATTTTTTATCGCCCGGTAAGAGTCTCTCGTTAGCGCAACACGTTAACGCTGATTACGACCAACCACTAATTATCTTTCAATTTCTAAATATGTTTGATGACTAAAATATTATTTTAATAAATATATCTGTTTAATAAATCTGTTTTGTTTAAATGCACAAAAATACATTGCCTACATTCACTGAGAAATGGAGAAAAATATTCGTTTTCAAAATGAGGTGTACTCAGTTATGCTGAGCACTGTATATGGCAATATATGCAAATTACATACATGTGGAGTCTAAAAACCCTTTTGTAAGAGGAACTACTTTCTTCCGCCATTCATACACATCTGTAGCTGACGTCAGAACAGCCGAAACTGTTGCTACTTCACCAACGTCACTTTAGAGCTAGTGTTTGAATGATTCTCTAGCGTAATGACTAAAGTGATGAAAAAACAGTACATTTTGCTCACATTTTAAGATTTTTAAGATCAGTCTACAGATATTTCCCAGTATTTCTCTGTTGCATTCGGGAGATCACAATAATTAACCACAAAAAAGCCAAAGCAGCGCAATCACTAGCAGATTACTGTTGTGTTTGCGATAAGGAAAAATGCTAAACACATGCGGGCATTTCTTCTTTCTTTCTTTTTACTGAACTAGTCTGCAGTGACGAAAACAGGAGACTCATGAGAAACAAACAGATAGCCAACCAAAAAGTAACTCAGGGTTATACAAAGTGTGGCCAACACAAAATACATACATTCATGATATGTGAGTCCCAGCTCACACTCAATACACTACAATTACCGTGGTGTAAATACAGCACTGCAACATACAAAAGAGAGAGATCGACTTAGAAAGTCAACTGCCTGTTTAATAATGATTTGATCAGCTGTAGTTTAAAATGACACTGGGTTTTTCCTCTTCTAAGGGCTTATTATGCTGTCTCTGTCGCCATCTTGTGGATGGACAACGTCAACCGTCCTTGGTCTGCTCAATGTCAGGCTAATGGCCACCAAGCACTGTCTCTCCGAAATTATAAATATTTAAAATAGGCACTATCCTTATTAATAAGCTGCATATTTGCAATCTAAACAACTACATTCTCGACTAAAAAAGCCTCAAAAGTACATTATGTTGTCCAACAGCAGCAATATTTGTCAAACTGTAGAGTGTCCTCTGCTTGTTGCTGTATGTGGGCGGAGTAATACAGAAGGGTGATGAGGCTGTACGAGTGCTGTTATTTGCAGAATATCGCCAACTATCAGCCAATCAGATTCAAGAACCAGACAGAACTGTTGTATAAATATATGTATATATAAGTTGCTAGTATATTTTAGCTTATCGCTAGAATGTTTTAATATGCTGGTACCATGGTATGTTAGCATGTTGTTGCTCTGTTTTATTATGTTGGAGCATGTTATAGCTTAAATTGAATACAACTAAACCATTGTATAACAGTACATAATGCTGACTGTCGATTCTCCTTGTGCTCATATTGACTCACTTGTTCTGTGTCAGTGATGCAGGTGAATGATGAACTGCTGCAGCGTTTGACTTCTGGGAAGAATCTTTCTCCTCGACTGGTCATCCATCGTTCAGCAGACACGTCCGCCCCGCTGGACTACAACTCACCGCCAGCAGAAGTGGAGAACTGGCTGCGCAAGAAAGGCTTCAGTGAACCGTGAGCAAACACTTTAGCGCAGCAATCAGTCAGCTATTCATAATAATAATAATCCACTTGTAACACCTCCTCACATCACTGACGATGGAAACAATTGTGAGCCAAATCACATTAGCATGAGTTTATATTAACCACAGCAGCTATTTCACCAATGCAGTGTTGTAAGAAATCTGTTATCTTAGTGATAGGTGCAAGGTGAACAAACTTCAGGGTAAGGCTAAGATAAAACATTTGCAGGGCTGCCAACTGTCACGCATCCGGCAGGAGAGCCATGCAATTGTTAGTATTCTCACCCCACACATCCTTTTTTTCACGCAAAAAAAAAATCATCCCGTGAAATATTTTTTTCATTATATAAAGATGTTATTCTCGGTGTGCAGCCGACGCTGGTGAAAGCAATGCAATCAAAAACAAACTGATGCATGCACGCAGAAAACGATCCTGCTTGACACTCGCGTTGCTGCTCCGGGGATGAATCCGGTTGTGAACATGCCAGCTGAAAAAATACGCGCTGCTCACGTGCCGCTTATGAGTTGTGCAACAGGAGTTGTACGCACCCCTGCCGTAAAATGCACCTCTTTCTTAGACTTTCATTAGGATTCTCAGTCTACATAAAAAAACCAAAGGCCACAGTTGATTAAAACGTAATCATGATTATGATTAAGTGAAATGCATTTTAAAGCGCACTTAGTTTACAAATAAATGTAAAATAAAAAAACTGACTAATGTAGAGGACTGAAAACATAAAGTTATTGTTGTCGGTTGCAACTACACCACACAATAAACAATTCATTTCACTTAATCTCATTGGTATTGTATATACAGTTGAAGTCAGAATTACTAGTCCCCCTGAATTATTAGCCCCCCTTTTTATTTTTTCCCTAATTTCTGTTTAACGGAGAGAAGATTTTTCTAATCATAATAATTTTAATAACTAATTTCTAATAACTGATTTATTTTATCTTTGTCATGATGACAGTAAATAATAATTGACTAGATATTTTTCAAGACACTTCTATACAGCTTAAAGTGACATTTAAAGGCTTAACTAGGTTAATAAGGTTAACTAGGCAGGTTAGGGTAATTAGGCAAGTTATTGTAAATTGATGGTTTGTTCTGTAGACTATCGAAAAAAAGTTAGCTTAAAGGGGCTAATAATTTTGTCCCTAAAATTATTTTTTTTTTTATTTAAAGCTGCTTTTATTCTAGCCGAAATAAAACAGATAAGACTTTCTCCAGAAGAAAAAATATTATCAGACATACTGTGAAAATTTCCTTGCTCTGTTAAACATAATTTGGGAAATATTAAAAGAAAAAAAAAACAAGGGGGGGCTAATAATTCTGACTTCAACTGTATATATTCCCTTCTGTAAGGGAAGGGTTCACTCTCAGTAGTGTCATAACTCTGTTATTAAAAAATTGTATCAACTTAATTTAACAGATGCACATTTCAGAGGGGGTGCATTTTATGGCAGGGCTGGGGTAACAGCCTTTTATGTACAGGTGTCGGCACGCAGTGAGTTTTGGAGGTCGACAAAACTAAAGTTTAAATAATAATAATATGATTTATTTTGACTAAGAATGGCTCCTGATTTTTTTTTTTGTATGAAGCAGAAAGGAAGGATGACAAGTCAGGAAGTTAAGATTTAATAAACCTAATTCTCAGCCATGAGTCGGGTCTAAGACAACACACTACAGATAATTCTATAAAATGTTCTAGAATTGTCTATAGAATTTCATTCTAATGAAATAAATATTCATTCATTCATTCATTCATATCTTTTCGGCTTAGTCCCTTTATTATTCTGGGGTCACCACAGCTGAATGAACCGCCAACTTATCCAGCAAATGTTTTATGCAGCGGATGCCCTTCCAGCTGCCACCCATCTCAGGGAAATATCCATACACACTCATTCACAACCATACACTACGGACAATTTAGCCTACCCAATTCACCTGTACCGCATGTCTTTGGACTGTGGGGGAAACTCCACACAGAAACGCCAACTGACCATCCGAGGCTCGAACCGACGACCTTCTTGCTGTGCGGCGACAGCACTACATACTGCGCCACCGCGTCGCCATGAAATTAATATATTTAAGATTTCTTAAAAGATTTTATCATCACTTCATTTGTGTCTTTACGTTGTTTTCCAGTTACATTTAGAAATAAATAATAATTGGATAATAATAATAATACTTTTGTTTATATTAAATATTTTATAAAAAGTATTTATTAAAATAATATATTTATATTTGTTATAAATTTCTAAATAAACGGGGCGGGGCTTGGGGCATAGGGGTGGGGCATAAATTCTCACTCCAAGCTAAAACCAAAAGTTGGCAGCCCTAGATTTGCAACCAAGCAAGAAGAGGTTTCAACAAAAGTACCGAAAATATACCAAGTACCAAAAATCAAGTAAATCACTGGATTTGCTTGTAGGCAAATCTAATGATACTAATGTATAAATAAATAAATCTAATTGTACTAATAATAAATGTAATTTTTCAAATGGAAAAAAGCTTTGTTTGTTTGTTGGTTGATTTTGCTGTGTGGATTTTTTTTATTGAAAATTTTTCTTATATCTACGCCAACAATTTAATTTAACTGCCAGCTCAAACTTAGCATGTAGCTTTTTGCATTTAAAACATAAACCTGCATTTTTTATGCTGGATGTGGGTGTCACAAAATACTTTTTAAACCAATGTTTTTTTAATTACTATTATTATTAGGTGCAGTAGGTGAACTGCCAAAATGCTCTCCGTTAGCATAACATCTTGAAAACACAGTCCCTCCCCTGTCGTCCAAAGCCACGCCTCCTGAAATCACAAACCGTAAAGATGACTGTAGACAACCCACTAGATCGTGTCATTCGCCAGTTAGAAAACTTGTCTAATGTCTAAATGAAGTGCTTAGCAAATTCTTAAATAATAAATTGCATTCATATTTATATATAGTAGGACATTTACAAAATATCCAAAGGCAACATGATCTTTACATATTATTCTAATAATATTTAGCACAATAAATACATGCTAATAATATAAATGACCAAGATATACTTATGAAACATTAGATGTGTCCCACATATATGCAGGATCCTATCAGCTTGTTTTGAGTATGATATAACAGTGTATAGACTGAAATAATAGTTTGTGTGTGTGTGTGTGTGTGTGTGTGTGTGTGTGTGTGTGTGTGTGTGTGTGTGTGTGTGTGTGTGTGTGTGTGTGTGCAGGACGGTCCAGTGTCTGCGGGTTCTGAATGGAGCTCAGCTTTTCTCTCTGAATAAAGAGGAGCTGCGTGCTGTGATTCCTGAAGAGGGCGCCAGAGTCTACAGTCAGCTGACTGTACAGAGAGCGCAGATAGAGGTACAACACACACACCAAGAAGCCGGATTATCTGGCTAGCCAGTTAAGTTTCAGCTTAGTTTGCACCAATTCTGGGTTTAAGAACCATCAAGATAGCTCATAAAATAGCTGAAAGAGCAATTAAAGTGAGCTGCCTTCATTTGACCTAAAACCCAGAATTGAGTAAAGTCTAGAAGGGATACAGCTGTGGATACTCACATCAATATAGCATAATGTTTGTGACACTGTACAACAACCATTCATATTTCTACATTACTGTGATTGGTAGGTTTAGGGTTGGGGTAGGGGTAGATGTTAATAAATTACAATTTAATGGGTAATTTAAGGTGACACGGTGGCTCAGTGGTTAGTACTGTCACCTCACAGCAAGAAGGTCGCTGGTTTGAGTCCCGGCTGGGCCAGTTGGCGTTTCTGTGTGGACTTTGCATGTTCTCCCCGTGTTGGCATGGGTTTCCTCTGAGTGATCCGGATTCCCCCACAGTCCAAACACATGCGCTAACTGAATAAACTAAATTGGCTGTAGTGTGTGAGTGTGTATGGATGTTTCCCAGTACTGGGTTATGGCTGGAAGGGCATCCGCTGTGTAAAACATATGCTGGAATAGTTGGCGGTTCATTCCGCTTTGGTGACCCCTGATGAGTAAAGGGACTAAACCGAAGGAAAATTAATGAATGAATGGGTAATTTATTAAATAATATAAATAATACTAGGGTGACGCGGTGGCGCAGTAGGTAGTGCTGTTGCCTCACAGCAAGATGGTCGCTGGTTCGAGCCTAGGCTGCGTTAGTTGGCGTTTCTGTGTGGAGTCTGCATGTTCTCCCCGTGTTCGCGTGGGTTTCCTCCGGGTGCTCCGGTTTCCCCCACAGTCCAAATACATGCGGTACAGGTGAATTGGGTAAGATAATTTGTCCGTAGTGTATGAGTGTGTATTGATGTTTCTCAGTGATGAGTTGCAGCTGGAAGGGCATCCACTGTGTAAAACATATGTTATATAAGTTGGTGGTTCATTCCGCTGTGGCGACCCCAGATTAATAAAGGGACTAAGCCGAAAAGAAAATGAATGAATGAATGAATAAATAACTCTAGTTATAATGACTGTTTTACATTACTCTTATGATTGGGTTTAGGGTTAGGATAGAGGCAGATGTATATAAAATTCAATTACTGGGTAATTTAAAACATAATATGAATAATACTCTGTATAATGACTGTTTGAGGGTTGGGTTTAGGGTTAGGATAGGAGTAGATGTAAATACAATGCAATTAATGGATAATTTAATAAATAATTCTCATTAACCTCCAGCCACAGCTGTATCCTTTCTAGCAACAACCTCAGAATTGTTAACTTAATTGGCACAGCCCCAGGGTTGCCAGGTTTTCAAAAGAAAACGCAACAGCCAGTCAAAACTATCCCAAAACTATCCCAATGGCCAATAAAATCTAGCCAAATAATATCAAAACTCAATATATGCACTGCCCGTTCATAAAATACATATCTTCTATCACTGTGTGCATGACACAAGGTTTTTTCATTAAAAGTAACTGCTATCAGTAAGCATTAGTAGTAATCTTTGACAGCACAGCTAGCTTAAAGATATTTTACAATTCTAAATAATAAAAAAAAAACATTCCAGATATTAATTAAATTGTAAATAATTGTTTACATATACCTTTGAAGCTATTTTTAAGTAACAATGGGTGAAGTTTTTTCCTCGCCACTGTCACCACTGGCTTGCTCGGATCGGGACTTGTGGAGCTGCGCATCAGTGGATTTGCTCTTCAGTGTTTGGACTTTCTGTAGTTAAATTTAAACCACACTGAACTGAACTAAACTGAACTAAACTCTGAAATCTGGACTTTACAAGAACTATGTTAAGCTGCTTTGACACAATCTACATTATGAAAAGCGCTATATAAATAAACATGAATTGAATTGAACAATGCTGGAGAGTCCTGCCAATCTGTAACCATGAAAACAAAAACAGCCGCACACACTAAAGTGTGCTTAGGTTGTTGCTAGATAAGGTATGGTTGCGGCCAGAAGTTAGCGAAAATTACTTATATTATTTATTAAATTTCCCATTAATTGTACTTTATTAATGTCTACCCAACCCTCACAGTAATATAAAAACAGCAATTATACATAGTGTTGCCAGATTTGGCGGTTTTGAATCCGAGTGTGCGGGTAAAAAAATAACGTGGGCGGGTATAGCGTATATTTGGGCGTTTTTTGTAAAGGTACGCCCTTCTGCACGCGATCTCCCCAACCCCTCCCCCACTTTTGTGAAATTTGGGACCGTCCAACTTTATTAATTAATTATTGTTTTACAGTGTTACAAAAATAATGCTACATTGATGTGCGTATCCGCAACTGTATCCTATCTAGACTTTACAGTGTGCTTTTACTGTGTTTCATCATCCTAGCACAGTTTTTTTAATCAATAGTAGAATATACAGATATATAGAGTCAAATATTTCAGTGCAACCCTATACATTTTTTTGGGGGGTGCAATATGCACTATTCACACTATTCTGTGCATACTTGGCAACCCTGACACACATATAATCATTAGTTAAAGTAATAGATCATCCAAAATTATAAATGTGCTATTAAGGCAATAAAATGTTCACAACACACACACACACACACACGCACGCACACACACACGCACACACACACTAACCGTCTGTCTGTCTGTCTGTCTGTGTGTGTCAGGACGCTCACAGAGCCTCAGAGCTGGAGACGGTGATGGAGAAACAGAAGATGAAGGTGGACCTGAAAATGGAGAGCGGAACTTTATGAAGATCTGCTGAATGAATGTGCACACAGACTAATATTCAGACACACACCCTTTATTTGATCATTTACCTTACAGTAGTCTGCTTTATGAATTTCTGTTTTATTTTATTGCATGAAATGACAATTGTAAATCTGCAGTTATGCATAATGGATTAATATATTATCAATTAAAAATGTAATGCGCAAACTTGAAGCGATTAAATCCTTTTTCTCCACAAGAGGGCGCCAGATACGAACCTGTGCAAAACACACTTAAACGTCATCATTACTGATTACTAACACCATGATTATCTATAAAGCTACTTTTGGGGTTAGCATCAGATCTTTAACAACCACTAAAATCCACTTTCAGTAATAAATTACAACAAAAAGAGTTAATCAATGTAGGAAAAATCCATCAATCTCTCATCATGCACTTTGACAAGAAAAGCAACAGTACAAATTAAGCTTAATTAAGCAAATACCGCTAATATACGTTTCATAGCCTCAGTTCATGCAAGTTCTGGTGTTAGTTTTGCTGTTCTGGGACTTTAACCCAAAATCTCTGCCAATGCAAGTACTGCTCCATCACTCACTCAAGTACAAATTCACATTCAGTAGATTAGTTTCAACCAAATCATTCCAGATGAAGGATGGCCATTAAAAATGCACAATGAAAGTTTAATATATGCACATACTGTATAAAGCCTTAATTGTGCATGTTATATATATATATATATATATATATTATGCTATATTTTAGAAATGTGGCAGCACGGTGGCTCAGTGGTTAACACTGTGGCCTCACAGCAAGAAGGTCGCTAATTCGTGTCTCAGCTGGGTCAGTTGGCATTTCTGTGTGGAGTTTGCATGTTCTCCCCGCGTTGGCGTGGGTTTCCTCCGGGTGCTCCGGTTTCCCCCACAGTCCAAACACATGCGCTATAGGGAAATTTGATAAACTGAATTGGCCGTACGCATGAGTGAGTGTGTGTGAATGAATGTGTATGGGTGTTTCCCAGTACTGGGTTGCTGCTGGAAAGGCATCCGCTGCGTAACACATATGCTGGAGTAGTTGGCGGTTCATTCCACTGTGGCGACCCCAGATTAATAAAGGGATGAAAACAAAATGAATGAATGAATAAAACAAAAAAGAAAACATAAAAAATTGTTCAAAATAAAAAACAAATGGCAACAGTTTTACATTTGAACATTAAAAAGATATGACTGCATGTATATGTACAAATTAAGAGCAACAACAAGTTATAAATAGGATGGCGTTCGTCTATATAACTATATAGATATTTAACACTTTTCTTCCCTCTTTTTAAATAATCTAAGATAAGCAAAACTTTAACTAAAAGTGAGCTAATCATAAATTAATTGAACTGAATAAATGTAATTAAATTAATAAAAATATTAAAACCTAAACAGGAAATGGAATAAAACAAAAAAAAATATATGCATATTTAAAAATGTTTCAAAATGAATAGAAATGGCAAAAACAGAACAGCGTTTTTACATTTGAACAATAAAAAGATATGACTGCATATATGTACAAATTAAGAATAACAAAAAGTTAGAAATAGGAATGCCGTTTGTCTATACGTATAGCTATATAGATATTTTTCTTCCCTTTCTAAAAATTCTCTAAGATATGCAAAACATTAAAAGCGAACTAATAAAAAACTCATTAAATTGAATGAATGTAACGGAACTAATAAAATATTAAAATCTAATAGAATAAATAATAAATGATACATATATACAAATATTACAAAATTAATACAAATGGCAAAAACAAAACAACATTTTTACATTTGAACATTAAAAGTACATGACTGCATGCATGTATATGTACAAATTAGCCTATAACAAGAAGTTATAAATAAACAGGATGGCGTTTGTTTATATAACTATACAGATATTTAACATTTTTCTTCCTTTCTTTCTTGAGAATTTTCTTAAATATGCAAAACTTTAACTAAAAGTGAACTAACAATAAACCGAATGAATGTAATTGAAATAATAAAATATGAAATTCAAAAAATTGAATGGAATAAAAAAATATATACACACACACACACACACACACACACACACATATATATATATATATATATATATATATATATATATATATATATATATATATATTGTAACATCCCCGGCTCGTCCTCACTCACTCAATCCAGCTTCACCACTTCACACCAGTCCCATCCAATCCCGAGAACCTTCCCCTGATTATTAATTACCCGCACCTGTTCACTATTAGCCCGGACACTATATAATCTCACCTCCTCCGTTCACTCATCGTCCGGTATTGAAGTCGTATGGTTGTCTTCACCCAAGCTCCCTCGTCTTCTCTTCTTCCACGGATGTTCCTCCTGAGTCTTCGTAATCATCGCACTGATAAAGGGAAGTGTCTTTATTGTCTTACCTCATCTGAAGATCTATATTCACCTGCCTGCACTTTGTGCACACTGCCACCAACGGAGGTGTGAGGAGTGTTAACCCCGTCTTGACTTTTGCCAGGTTTACCTGGCAAAGATGTATGAGGTGTTCCTCGGATGATCTTCCTTTGCCCAGCACTGTGTGATACCTTTTATGATTTACGTTGAATAAACTAAATGATAAGATAACCATCTCTGACTTCTTTGTATACCAGCGTGACAGAATACCGGACCAAACAACAACAACAACAACATGAAAGCTAACGCTACGTTAACCGGAAGTGAGTTGCCTTCCGCATCCATGAGCGCTAGCTCCAACCTGGTGGTGACACCGAGTACTCCACTAGCCCGACCAATGAGTTACTCTGGGGATCCGAGCACCTGCAATGGGTTTCTACTACAATGTTCTTTATATATTGAAGCCAACCTTGTGCAATTCCCTAACGAACTTTCCAAAGTTGCATTTGTTATCTCCCTTCTCTCAGGTCGAGCGTTACAATGGGCAGATGCGTTGTGGAGTACTCGTAGCCCAGTGATAACCACCATCCAATCCTTCGTCACTCACTTTAAGGAGGTATTTTCAGTTCCACTTACCCCTTTATCAGTGCACGACGAACTCATGAATTTATCACAAGGGAGGATGTCTATTCACGAATATACGTTGCAGTTTCGGACACTTGCCGCCAGCAGTGGGTGGAACCCAGTGGCGCTTCTGGCTGCTTACCGTAAAGGGTTGAAACCCTCCCTCCGTAAACAGATGGTCATTTATGATGACAATGCGAACCTTGAATCCTTTATCAAGAAGACTATTAGTGTGTGCCAGCACTTATCTGCTTGTTCTTCTCTTTTTGATGATTCTCCATCACCGCTCAAATCTCCCACGATTATGCAGGACCCAGAAGAACCTATGGTTACGGACTCCTACCGGCTTGATGCCACGGAACGTCAGCGACGTATTCAACATCAGCTCTGCCTTTACTGTGGAGAATCAACTCACCGGATAGCCACCTGTCCCATCCGCCCACCTCGACTAGTGGTGAGTAAAGTCATCCTCACACCCACAGTATCCACCATACCTCATATTTCTGCAGAGTTGGTAATCCACGATCAAACTTTTCCCGTACATGTTTTGCTGGACTCCGGAGCCGCTGGGAACTTCATATCCTCCACCTTCATCACCCGCTATAACATTCCTTCAGTGAGGAATGAAGTCCAGTACCGCATCACCACCATCCAGAGCTCACCACTAGGAGAAGGAAAAATCAATCGCCGTACCAAGCCTCTCACCCTTCGTCTGAATCAGAATCATCAAGAGAAACTTACCCTCCTTATTCTTCCTCGTGCTAATGTGGATGTCATCTTGGGACGACCGTGGCTTATTCAGCACCAACCCAGTATTAACTGGGAAACTGGCGATATCCTCGAGTGGGGATCCAGCTGCAACAGTAATGGTCATATTACCCCCTCTACTGGTCACTCCACGTCATTACCCCTGCAGAGTACCAGCATACAAGCCACTTCTCCTTCCAGCCATCCCATTCCCTCAGCATATCATGAGTACCTTGACGTCTTCAGCAAAGAACGAGCCACCCAATTACCCCCTCATCGGTCCTGGGATTGCTGTATTGATCTGTTGCCCGATGCCAAGTTGCCACACGGAAGGATTTATCCTTTGTCCCGTCCTGAGCATGAAGCTATGCACAACTACATCAGTGAAGCTCTCCAGAATGGGTTTATCCGACCATCTACGTCTCCTGCCGCCTCCAGCTTCTTCTTTGTCGCCAAGAAAGATGGAGGACTCAGACCATGCATAGATTACCGAGTACTTAATGCTGCTACCGTCAAGTTTGCCTACCCTCTGCCTCTAGTCCCTGCTGCTTTGGAAGAACTGAGAGAGGCTAAGGTATTCAGCAAACTAGACCTCCGGAGTGCATACAATCTCATCCGCATCCGCCAGGGGGACGAGTGGAAAACGGCCTTTGTTACACCTTCCGGCCACTACGAGTACCTCGTCATGCCCTACGGACTGGCAAATAGTCCCTCAATCTTCCAAAGTTTCATGAACGAGATCTTCAGAGACTTCCTTCATCGTTTCACTATTGTCTATATTGATGACATCCTTATTTACTCTCGTAATCTTGAAGAGCATCAAGCCCATGTGACCCAAGTACTTCAACGTTTGCGTCAAAACCACCTATTCCTCAAACCCGAAAAGTGTGAATTCCATCAGACCACGATATCCTTCCTCGGGTATGTCATCACCCCACAAGGAGTGAGTATGGAACGGTGCAAGGTAGACGCAGTATCGAATTGGGAATACCCGAAAACCATAAAAGAACTTCAGCGTTTTCTGGGATTCGCCAACTTCTATCGACGGTTCATTAAGAACTACAGTGTCTTATCAGCTCCTCTCACTTCCTTGCTCCGAGGAGGAAAGAAAGTACTCACCTGGACCC
Organism: Danio kyathit; assembly: GCA_903798195.1. Classification (NCBI taxonomy): domain Eukaryota; kingdom Metazoa; phylum Chordata; class Actinopteri; order Cypriniformes; family Danionidae; genus Danio; species Danio kyathit. The sequence goes on from LR812542.1 coordinate 44,378,271, forward strand.
CTGAGACGTACCGAGCCTTCGATCACCTTAAGTCAAAGTTTGCCACAGCACCCGTTTTACGTCATCCGAATCCCAACCTCCCATTCGTCGTTGAAGTGGACGCCGCAGACACTGGAGTAGGTGCTATACTCTCACAATGGTCTGGTGAACCCAAAGCCCTCCATCCTTGTGCGTACTACTCGCGGAAATTGTCTACTGCAGAACAAAACTATGGGATCGGTGACCGCGAGCTATTAGCCATCAAACTGGCACTCGAAGAGTGGCGTCACTGGCTTGAAGGAGCCCAACACCCCTTCACCGTCATCACTGACCATAAAAATCTCCAATACATCCGAGATGCTAAACGTCTGAATGCTCGCCAAGCTCGTTGGTCTCTCTTCTTCGCTCGTTTCCATTTTACCATCACCTACCAACCTGGGCACAAGAATGTCAAAGCCGATGCCCTATCCAGACTTTACTCACCTGAGCCTCGTAACGACTCCCCTGAAACTATTCTTCCTCCTTCCATCTCTGTGGCCCCCATATTATGGCAAATCGATGAAGAGATCCGATTAGCCACCTTAGAAGAACCAGTTCCCCCTGGTCTCCCTCCAGGCTTGTGCTATGTACCCACGAGATTGCGCATACCACTCCTCACTAGCACACACACCTCCCTCGGCTCAGGACACCCAGGTAGCAGGCGAACCCTCTCGCTTCTCCGAGAAAGGTATTGGTGGCCTAAAATGGCCCATGATGTCACCCAGTACGTTAAGGGTTGCTCGGTCTGTGCCATCACTACCACTCCACGCCATCTACCTGAAGGGAAACTGCTGCCGTTGCCCACTCCCCGCCGACCCTGGACACACCTTGGTGTGGATTTTGCCACCGATCTACCCCCCTCTCAAGGATACACCACGATCTTGGTGGTTGTAGATCGGTTTTCCAAATCCTGCAAACTAATACCTCTCAAAGGTCTTCCCACAGCCCTTGAAACAGCTGAGGCCCTGTTCCATCACGTCTTCAGAAACTATGGTCTCCCCGAAGACATCGTGTCGGATAGAGGTCCACAGTTTATCTCCAGGGTCTGGCGGGCGTTCTTCCACCTTTTGGGCACCACCATCAGTCTATCTTCTGGCTATCATCCGCAAACCAACGGTCAGACCGAGCGTAAAATCCAAGAGATTTCCCGGTTTTTACGCTCCTACTGCCATGCTCATCAAAACACCTGGAGCCAGTATCTTCCGTGGGCTGAGTATGCACAAAATTCTCTTCGTCAATCCTCTACTGGACTAACCCCTTTTCAATGTGTCCTAGGCTACCAACCATCCTTGTTCCCCTGGAATGGGGAAGCATCAGAAGTGCCCGCGGTTGATCACTGGTTCCAGGAAAGCGAGAGGGTCTGGGACTCAGCGCACGTCCATCTTCAGCGGGCAGTCCGGAGGTACACTGAGCAAGCCAACCGTCACCGACTACCTAATCCCATATACCAACCAGGAGATAAGGTATGGCTCTCTACCCGAGACATTCGCCTCCGGCTGCCCTGCAGAAAGCTGAGTCCCCGCTACCTGGGACCATTCACTATTCACTCCCAGATCAATCCTGTCACCTACCGTCTGAACCTTCCACCACAGTACCGTATAGCATCATCCTTTCATGTTTCCCTCCTCAAACCCTACACTAATCCTGTATCTCCTCCCTCTGCAGAACCCGAACCACCCCCCCCTCCCGACCAAACGGAAGTCATCGGTGATAACATCTACCAGGTCAAGGAAATCCTCAACTCCCGGCGGCGGGACGGTCAGCTCCAGTACCTTGTAGACTGGGAGGGCTTTGGCCCTGAGGAGAGATCCTGGATCCCCCGCGATGACATCTTAGATCCATCTCTCCTCGAAGAATTCCATCAGAGATATCCCGATCGTCCAGCTCCACGAGGGCGTGGCCGTCCCCGCCGTCGATCTAGGGTGCCAGGAGTCACCCGTGGAGGGGGGGGTACTGTAACATCCCCGGCTCGTCCTCACTCACCCAATCCAGCTTCACCACTTCACACCAGTCCCATCCAATCCCGAGAACCTTCCCCTGATTATTAATTACCCGCACCTGTTCACTATTAGCCCGGACACTATATAATCTCACCTCCTCCGTTCACTCATCGTCCGGTATTGAAGTCGTATGGTTGTCTTCACCCAAGCTCCCTCGTCTTCTCTTCTTCCACGGATGTTCCTCCTGAGTCTTCGTAATCATCGCACTGATAAAGGGAAGTGTCTTTATTGTCTTACCTCATCTGAAGATCTATATTCACCTGCCTGCACTTTGTGCACACTGCCACCAACGGAGGTGTGAGGAGTGTTAACCCCGTCTTGACTTTTGCCAGGTTTACCTGGCGAAGATGTATGAGGTGTTCCTCGGATGATCTTCCTTTGCCCAGCACTGTGTGATACCTTTTATAATTTACGTTGAATAAACTAAATGATAAGATAACCATCTCTGACTTCTTTGTATACCAGCGTGACATATATATATATATATATATATATATATATATATATATATATATATATATATATATATATATATATATATATATATATATATATATATATATATATATTTATTTATATATACATACAGTTGCAATCAGAATTATTGAACCCCCTTTAAATTTTTTTTTAAATATTTCCCAAATGATGTTTAACAGAGCAAGGAAATTTTCACAGTATGTCTGATAATATTTTTTCTTTTGGGGAAAGTCTTATTTGTTTTATTTCGACTAGAATAAAAGCAGTTTTAATTTTTTAAGGGCACAATTATTAGCCCCTTTAGGTAATTATTTTTTTTTATTTTTTTCTGCCGAGTTAACCTAATTAACCTAGTAAATCCTTTAAATGTCACTTTAAGCTGTATAGAAGTGTCTTAAAAAATGTCTGGTCAAATATTATTTACTGTCATCATGACAAAGATAAAATAAATCAGTTATTAGAGATGAGTTATTAAAACTATTATGATTAGAAATGTGCTGAAGACATCTTTTCTCTGTTAAACAGAAATTGGAGGAAAAAAATAAACAGGGGGGCTAATAATTCTGACTTCAACTGTATGTATATGTACATATTAGCCTATAACAACAAGTTATAAATAGGATAGTGTTTGTCTATATAATTACTGTATACATTAACATTTTTCTTCCTTTCTTTCTTTAGATTTTTCTTAAATAGGCAAAATTATAAATAAAAGCGAACTAATTCATTAACTAGGCTGAGTTAATACAAATATTAAAATCTAAAAAACTAAATAAAAAAGGAATACATGTATAAACGGATTTAAAAATGAATACAAACTGCAAAAATCTAACATTTTCCTTTGGTTTAGTCTCTATTTTAGAGGTCGCCACAGCCGAATGAACCGCCAACTACTCCAGCATATGTTTTACACAGCGGTTTCCCTTCCAGCCGCAACCCATTTATGGGAAACACCCATACACACTCATTCACACACACACTCATACATACGACCAATTTAGTTCATCCAATTCCCCTATAGCGCATGTGTTTGAACTGTGGGGGAAACAAGAGCACCCGAAGGAAACCCACGCCAACACGGGGAGAACATGCAAACTCCACACAGAAATGACAACTGGCCCAGCTGGGGCTCAAACTAGAGACCTTTTTGCATTGAGGTGAAAGTGCTAACCACTGAGCCACCTGCATGCATATTAAAGCCCATAACAACAAATTACAAATAGGATGGCAATGATACTAAAACAACACTGTTTTTATAGGGTATTATATAAGGATTTATACACAGTCTTGTCTAGTTCCCACATTGAACACACACAGATTTTATATGCGCTCTCTCTCTCTCTGTGTGTGTGCGTGTGAGCAGCTGTACTCAGTTAATTGCAGCTCAGCTCTGAGTTCAGGTGTCTCGTCAGGTGTGAGGTGAGGAATGTGTGTTTATATGTTTGATTAACACAGCTGCGCATGTTTGTGTACGAGATTCATCAGCTAATTAAACCCATATTATGATTTCGCGCATGCTGAGCCTGTACAAACATGAGCTTGATGCTTTAGGCCCAAAAACACCAAGCAGAGCTGATGTCACTTACCCGGCGATTTAGCTCATGTTTCAAAACTCTTCATCCTGATTGGCCAAGAGAAAATACATTCTAGTGTGTATGCAAGCTTTCGGATAAACTAGTCTATTAGACTAGCCTATAGATGTGTTTAAAATAATAAGAATATATGTATTTATACAACAGTTCTGCCCAGGGGCGTTACTAGGGTCGAAAGGGATAAGGGCCTTAGCCCCAAAGAAGTTGGCTACCCCCCACCCCCCAAAAAAGAAGTTCTAATTAACCCCGCTAAAATACCCCCACTTTCAAATCGGATTGTAAGTGGTTTAATAATAAATAAAGGGTGTTTGAGTCTTTTGTGAAGCTTTGTGACTTGTAACACCTAAAAGGAAAAAACATTGATAAATGAACCCACTTCTCATTTACTGGTCTGTTATGAGCCATATCATACCTCTTGCGCCTCCGATCTCCTCCTGATTTGCAGTTTCTGTTTGTTTTTTGAAAATGTAATTTTCTGCATGTCTTCAAATCTGAAATATGATTTATTTTATAGTGTGAGTTGTTATCCAACGTGATACAAAGCTACAAACATGTTCATTTGGACATAGTGATTAACTGAGGTGTAGTGTTGTCAAGATATTGGAGTTTCTAAATTCAATACCCTGCAAAATATTGATATTCAATAGGATACTATTTTTATATAATAATAACTGTATCAAAAATAGTACAAAAAATTAAAATAAATATATGCTAGAAATGTTTACTACAAATTTCTTTAGAGGGAGATTTTTTTCAGCTTTCCTCAAAATAGGTTGATGTGGGCAGTGTAGCACTTTAAATGCATGTAAGCAGAGCAGAAATTCCATATATGCCTCACTAAAGTAGTTGAACATTCCAGGAAATCCCTAATATGGATAAAGGCATCCAGCTATTGCTGTAGTTGAATGAAAATAAGATCTGAATAAACATAAAAAGGCTTTAAATGCGACAATAAATGGTTTATATGTGTTCTTCCAGCCATCTTAGATATTTTCATAAGAAAGGCGATTTATAATTCGATGCTAACTCACTTAGCATGTTACAGTAGAATATAGCTATAAAATAATATGCTAGATGCATGAACTCACTGTGATTGAACTATTACAGAAACAAATGTGACAGGCTATATCACATCTAGATAAATATGTCTAGATATCTATATCATATCTAGAAAGCTAGCACAATTTACGTTTTTCTGACTAATTGGCATTTATTTACATTTATATGACGCACATTTTATTGATTACAGTTATTTTATTTCACTAAAACTACACACATTTTATACTGTGAAAACAAATATTAAACTTCATCAGTAGTTAGAACTATTCAGTTTGGCGAAACAGTTGTATTATTACCTTATTAGCTTCAGCTCCTCAAAATAATGAATGAATGATGACACTGCAGTGGCGGGATGTTTTTAACACCATATGACAACAGTGCCACTCTCACCTGCCGGTAGAAACAGGTACTGCTGAACAGCTGACTGTTTAATTACCCGACACGCTGCTTTAAGTGGACTGCGCGTGATGCATGTGATAATTTTAAGTACTTAGATAACAAAATAAATGTTATACAACCTATTTTTATTTAAGTGCAACATATTCCAAAAGACCAGGGGCTTTTGACAACACATCGGGGGCTTGAGCCCCCAAGCCCCCCCCCCCCCCCCCCCCTCGCAACGCCACTGGTTCTGCCTGGTTCTTGAATCTGATTGGTTGATAGCCGTGCGATATTCTGCAATAACAGCATTTGTACAGCCTCCTCACTCTTCTGTATTACTCCGCCCACATACAGCGACAAGAGGACACTTTACAGTTTGACAAATCTTGCAGCTATTGGACAGCATAATGGACTTTTGGGGCTTATTACTCGAGAATGTAGTTGTTTAGATTGCAACTATGCCGTTTATTTATAAGGATAGTGTCTATTTCAAAATATTTATAATTTCTGAGAGACAGAGCGTCGGCGTAGTCAAAGACGGTTGACGTTGTTTATCCACAAGATGGCGCCAGGACCGCATAATAAGCCCTTGCTTAGAAGATTAAAACTGCGTGTTTTCTAACTACAGATGATCAAATCATTATTAAACTGGTAAGTGATATTCTAAGTCCATCTCTCTCTTTTGTTTAGATTGCAACTATGCAGTTTATTTATAAGGACAGTGCCTATTTTAATACAGTTACTTTCCTATCCCGGTTTTCAACATTCAGAGTCCTCACCCCCGAACACCCCCTTCTTATCGCAAACACAGCAGCACTCTGGTAGTGATTGCACTGTTTTTTTCCGGGGTTATTTATTGTGATATCCGATTGCAACAGAGAAATACGTAGACTGTAACACTGTAACAAGATATCTCTTTAGACGGAGGGCATTTCATGTCAAGTTCAGCCTTATAATCTTAAAATGTGAGCAAAATCAGCTGATTTGTCGAGATATATCCAGCTGCAGGCCCGCAGAACCACACACGTTTCAGGCACACACAATCCAGCACACACGTTCTAGGCAAACCATATATGGTTACGACGGAAGTTAATGATATTAACGTCTTCTCGGGCATCGTCACCAATATATATCTTATATATATTATTGATAAATATTGTACACAATAAACAATAGTGTTTACTGTTTCACAAATATTGCGATCGAGGCGGGCAAATGGTGAACATTGTTTCTGATCGCTATATATTCAATATATTAGACTAAATAGTTTTCTATCCGTCATCATAGATGATCAGTCATTATTATCTGACAGAGTCAATATAGCAGATACTCGTTTGCTGGCCTTGCTGATCTATCTAAATTGGACAGCTTTAATTTATATAATGGATGAAGGAAATAATAACAAGTTAATATAAATAGGCAATAACATTTTTATATGTAATAAAAAATCTTTTTACATTTAATAAATGTGAACACTATATTTTACTCAAGCGATTTAATAGTATTTATTTGCTTAATTTTCTAATAACTTTTTTATTAATAATTTTCCACATTAAATACTATAGTAATTTATAGTAAGTAATATATTGTTTTTAAACCATAAAGTACTGGTAATTTGTGGTAATTGTAGTTGCAACAAATTTAGCAATACAAACAAATTAACTATTAATAATAAATTTAAAAATAAATTATATATATATATTACTAACAGTTGCTACAGTTTAGTAAAAGATAGTAGTTTAAATCAGTTTATAACTATAATAATTTTAAATTATTATCTATATTAATTCAATTATAATGTGACACATTATTGTTTTTGTTTTTTTATATTTTACAACAAAACGATTTTAACCAAGTATGACAACATTAAAATCCTGAATTAGTTTATTACACTTAATACAATTAGACGGTCTGTTATTTTTTTTTTTTGTGTATGTGGATACGTGAATAAAGTCTTAAGTGTTTAACCAATTATTTTTATTTACATAATTTGAGATCAGAAACTGTAGAGATGTTAAAATGATCTTTACAATAATGAAATAATGATTGAAATGGGAAACCATAAACTGTTGACAGTCTAATGAATGGCAATCGTAGCACGGGCGTTCTTGATCGCCGTACTTGTGAAATACACTAGGTGGCGATAACGCTCCTAAGGAGTTAGTTAGTTACCATATATGGCTTGCCTAGAACGTGTGTGCTGGATTGTGTGTGCCTGAAACGTGTGTGCTGCGGGCCTGCAGCTGGATATTATTGTGGGTTTTGTCATCACTTTATACATTACGCTTGAGAATCATTCAAACACTAGCTCTACAGTCAGGGGCGGACTGGGAAAGCATTTTCAACCGGGCAGAAGTAACTGTCAGTCAGGCCACATCTGATGCGATCTAGAAAGTGAAGAGCAGGGAGGGGGCGCAGAGTTGGCGGCAGGCCAGAATCACGGTGACAGGCCAGATTGACCGTCAGGCCACCGGGAAATTTCCCGGTGTTCCCTATGGCCAGTCCGCCCCTGTCTACAGTGACGTTGGTGAATTAGTAACGGCTTCTGCTGTTCTGACGTCAGCTGCACATGTGAATAAATGGAGGAAAAAATTAGTCCCTAATACAAAAGGGTTTTTAGACTCTCCATGTTTAATTTTCTTTTTTTATATACACGATTGTGCCGTCGAACTGTTGTATAAATGCAATATCACACGAGTAGCAGTGCGATGTGGCTGTATATCAGCACTAGTGGGACGCTAATGCACGAGGCTAATGCACTCCTCCCACCAGTGCTGATATACAGCCATATGGCACTGCCACGAGTGTGATATTGCTCATATATATACAGTGTTGGGGAGAATACTTTGTAAATGTATTTAGTTACAGAATACAGAATACCTGCTTTAAAATGTATTTTGTAACGTATTCCGTTACTTTGCTTAATCCTGGTACTGTATTCTAAATACTTGGAATACTTGCCCTTAAAAACAGCCTTCAAGTCTATTAAATGTCACACTATGCGTTGGTAGCAATTTCTGCAGGAAAACAGAGGGCCTCTAATGCCCATTATTGACTGATAAATAAATAAAACAATATAATTATGTTTATTAAATAATGTTTATTTATCAAAGTGTCAACAAATTCAATTTCTGTTTCTGTAATAAAGATAAAAAGTGCTTGAACATAGACAGCATTACTGTCTGTAATATACAGTATATGTATATAATATGCATTTTGCTTACCCTTTGTATTTCACAGTCTGCACAGAAAAAGAGATTGCACTGCACTGTCAGGTTTCGCTCACCCCTCTCATTCTTTAAAGAGAAAAAATGCTTGAACTTCCAAGACGTGAATGCATTTTTTCCTTTACTGCTGCTAGAAAGTTGCTTCGGTTGCGGCTCCAACCCCTCGAGCCCCTGGTCTGAATCCTTCATATTTGTACACTCAAGTTAACCAGGGCTGCCAACTTTGGCTAAGGTGTCCCGCCCACATTTGTGTCAGAAAAGCGAACGTAAATTTAAGAAGCGTAAATGAAATCTCTGAAAGCGCAAACGAAACATCAAGCAGCGAATTCACGAACAATGACGACAAAAAAAGCAGTTTATTTGAAAATCATGGTTGTTGTCCGGTTGTTCGGTGTTTGCGATCGTCCTTTTTGCTGCGTGAGAAAATGGAGGTGGGGCGTGAGAGCAGGAGAACAGGGTCATTTGCGTGAGTCTCACTGAGTTAACGCTGGCGATTGCAGTCGGGAGTGTAGCTTCTGTTTCTATGGTTTCGGCGGCAATTTAGTAATATTATTATGGGCCAGACACGCATCGCCCGAAGTATTCCAATGGTATTAGGAAAGTAACTGTATTCTAAATACCCTGTTTAAAAATAATAACTGTAACGGAATACAGTTACTCATGAATAGTATTCTAAATACGTACCGCCGGTACATGTATTCCGTTACTCCCCAACACTGTATATATACACATACAGTGTTTCCTCTAGGATTTTTTCCAGCTGTGGCGGCAGGACTTTTACACGGATGTATCAACTACCTATGGGTGTTATTTCAAAGACACATGTTGTGAGCGCATTTATGTAATACGAGCATGCGAATCTCTGCTTGCGCGCTGATTTCCTCAGTTCGTGCACAACTTCACACCCTGAAATATACGCTGCTCAAGTGCGATTATGTGACGAGTCAGCCTGATCTCACGAGGAAAATGTACGATTTTAAAAAGGAGGCGTGGCACCTAACCCCACCCCTAACCCCAACCGTCATTGGGTGATGGGCAAATCGTACTAATTTGTACGAATTAGATCGTACGAATTCATACGAATTAGCCACTAATCAAAAAGTTACGAATTGGCCGTGAGATAGCGTTGGACGAGTACATCTCCAACATTTATTAGATTTGCTAGGAATATTTATGAATGTCTCCGGTAGACCTGCAGCGCGGCATTAATGCGTCCTGAAGTAAAGTGAAACAGCTGAAGTAGCTGAACAGTCCTGAAGTAAAGTGAAACCGCTATAAACTCCAGCCAGATAAAGTCATTGTATGCAGAACCATAGACCTTTATCTATACAGTATAATTATGGAAACTGTGTTCATCTTAACTGAAAGCTACGTCGCGTTTGCTGGTCTCACGTCTCACGCGCGCACCTGTCAGTCAGTCAGCATGTCACCGTAAAGAGTTAAACAAATAACACACAGCACTACTACAGTTAAAGAAAAGTTTTCGCTGTTATAATTCACTTACCTTTTAATACGTTTTGGTGCGATTATAACCTGCTATTAAAAACAACAACAACAACAATGACTGAATGTTTTGAATGGGAAGCTGTAATATAGCCGTGGCGGGATGAATTTTGGTGTGGTGCCCCGCCATGGAAGAATGAATGTAGCGGAAACCATGCACATATATTCGAGTCCTGATCGGGGGGTAACGTCCGATTCTAATCGAGTCACAAAACTGCGTGATCGATACCCATTTCCGATCAAGTGATCGGATCAGGTCATCCCTAGTTCTTGCTGTAGTATTTCTCACAAACGTTACGTGAGATCTGCTTTCTTCATGTCTGTCATTGTGCTGTTTATCTGACGCAGCTGAGGCGGAGATTGAAGCACACTCTGACAGGCACGTGGAAATGGTGGGCGGGGAGAACTAGCATTAAAGGGACAGGCCACAAAAACAGCTACAGTGTGTTTAAAGCAGAAAATCCAATATTCTGAAAGGTATAACAAATAATCTGATGGGTGTTTTGAGCTGAAACTTTACAGACACATTCTGGAGACACAAAAGACTTATATTAAATCTTGAAAAAGGGGTAAAATAGGTGATCACGATTTTCTCACAATTCTGTAGATGTAAAATAATATGAGTTGCCTATTATTATTGTTATTTCTCAAGCATATGTTAGTGTGTTGGTCTTTGCATTAAATTTCTCTTTACAAGCTAAAAAACCCCCACCTCATATCCTGACGGAGACGCTCAGCGCACCTGTTAAAGATTTGTGTTGGCTGATGAGAAATACTCCAGTGTGTGTGTGTGTGTGTGGATATTTCACATGAGAGCAGGAAGATGACCTCTGACCTTTGATCTCGGCGGAGTTCGTGTTTCTGTTGAGTCCCTCAGGTTCTCACGGCCTCTGCAGGTGAACATCATTTCAAACACATTCCAGGATCCTGCACCTGCAGCGCACCATGTGTGTGTGTGTGTGCGCGCGCATCACTCAGCAAGCCGTGATAACGACACAAAAGCCTCTTTGGATCCGACCGCTCGCTCCGACACCAGTCACAGAGAAGATGATGAAAATGCCGTCACAACATCTCCTCTTTTTCGGCTTCTCCTTCTGTTTTGCTCTGAATAATGGGGGGAAATTTAAGCGGGTTAACACACAGGATTCTGGACAGCCATCTGACACGCTCCAGAAATGTTAATTCCAGCAGAACATCACAAACATTCCACTGGAACATCAGAAACATTCCGATGGAATATCGGGAACGTTTGACTGGAAATACACTGTCTTCACCTCAACATACTCCACCAAAACATTACAGAGAGCTTAAATACTGCAACACTGCTGGAAAATCACCACCATGAATGTAAACCCAAACAAAACTCTCAGAAAGAGATGATGTAGTATGTACAACTCTCTCTTTATTGGATAAACTGTCATTTATAGTTAAATACTTTAGTTTTTACTACAGTAAACTGTGGTGCATTGTAGTAAAACTTACCCAACAGTTGTAAAAACTAAACTAGTACACTACAGTATTTGGTCATTTATTCATTAATTATTCATTCATTTTCCTTCAGCTTAGTCCCTTTTTTCATCAGGGGTCTCCACAGCGGAATGAACCGCCAACTCATCCAGCATATGTTTTACGCAGCGGATGCTCTTCCAGCCACGACCCTGTACTGGGAAACACTCTTGCCTTCACACTCACATACACTACGGCCAATTTAGTTAATCAATTCCCCTACAGCGCATGTGTTTGGACTGTGGGGAACACCAGAGCGCCCGGAGGAAACCCACACCAACACAGGGAGAACATGCAAACTTCACACAGAAATGCCAACTGACCCAGCCGGGGCTTGAACCAGCGACCTTCTTGCTGTGAGGAGATCGTGCTACCCACTGCGCCAACGTGACGTCCTAATAATTTATTGATTCATTCATTTTTCTTCAGCTTAGTCCCTTTTTTTCATTAGGGCTCACCACAGCGGAATGAACCGCCAACTCATCCAGCATATGTTTTACGCAGTGGATGTCCTTCCAGCTGCAACCCATCACTGGGAAACACCCATACACACTCATTCACACACATACACTATGGCCAATTTAGTTAATCAGTCCCCGCTGGGTCAGTTGGCATTTCTGTGTGGAGTTTGCATGTTCTCCCGTGTTGGTGTGGGTTTCCTCCGGGTGCTCCGGTTTCCCCCACAGTCCAAACACATGCACTATAGGGGAATTGAATAAACTCAATTGGCTGTAGGATTTGAGTGTGAATGAGTGTGTATGGGTGTTTCCCAGTACTGGGTTGCGACTAGAAGGGCATCTGCTGTGTAAAAGATATGCTGGAATAGTTTGCGGTTCATTCCGCTGTGGCGACCTCTGACGAATAAAGGGACTAAGCCGAAAAGAAAATGAATGAATGAATGATAGTTTAATAAAGTATTTTAAATACATATCTAGTTTAACCTCTAACACAAAAGGTTTTTACACGTTTGCTTACTGTAGCTATGCAAATAAAAAAACATAATTCATAAATAAATAACAATATATTGTTTTAATGTTAAATTTATATTAGGCTTGAGTTTCTGTTAGGGTTAGAGTTAGTCTGCAATAAAAAAAATGTTACCACAGACTGTACAACTTTGTTGCATTATTATTATATATGAAGAAACCACCGGTATATTAATATATACAGTGCATCCGGAAAGTATTGATAGCTCTTCCTTTTTTCCACATTTTTTTATGTTACAGACTTATTCCAAAATGGATTAAATTCATTTATTTCCTCAACATTCTACACACAATCCCCCATAATGACAATGTGAAAAAAGAGTTCTTGAAATTAAAATCTGAATTTTGAAATAAAAAATCTGTAAAATCACATGTTTAGATTAGATTAGATTCAACTTTATTGTCATTACACATGTACAAGTACAAGGAAACGAAATGCAGTTTAGGTCTAACCAGGAGTGCAATAGCAGCAAGTGCAGGATACAGGTATAAGTTATAAAGTGCAGTGCAGGTGATATTTACAAATGGATGTACTATGAACATTATATACAGGTTGTATTAGCTATAAACAGAGATTTACAATAGATGGATATATGTACGGGTTGCTAATAATAATCAGAAGTGTGCAGATAGATAAACATAATTACAAATGTGCAGTGGGTATGTACAGTTCAAATAAACGAATCAGTGCAATGAATATGTGCAATTTTTAAATGTGCAAATGTTAAATAGTGCAGTGATTATGAGGAGTCTGAGTTATGAGGAGAGTGGGGGTGTATCAGCTCTGGGGAAAAAGCTGTTTCTTAGTGTACTGGTTTTTGTCCGGGTGAGCCTGAAGCGCTTGCCGGAAGGCAGGAGAGAAAACAGTCTGTGAGCAGGGTGAGAGGAATCCTTAAGAATACTGCGTGCTCTGCGCAGACAGTGTTTCCTCTGGATGTCCTCTATGGCTGGCAGTGTGGTCCCTGTGATGCGTTAGGGAGTTTTCACCACCCGCTGCAGTGCCTTACGCTCAGCAACAGAGCAGCTTCCATACCAGACTGTGACGCAGTTGGTGAGGATGCTTTCTATTGTGCAGCGGTAGAAGTTCACCAAGACGGCTGATGACAGCCGGTTTTTCTTAAGTTGCCTTAAGAAAAATAGGCGCTGGTGAGCCTTCTTGACCAGGCTGGAGGTGTTGGTGGTCCAGGAAAGGTCCTTTGAGATGTGGGTCCCCAGGAACTTGAAGGATGAGACGGGCTCGACGGCCATCCCATTGATGTGGATGGGATCATGTGAGCCTGTTCATCCGTTCATGAAGTCCACAATGAGCTCCTTGGTCTTGTCTATGTTAAGGAGCAGATTATTGTCGGTGCACCAAGTGGCCAGATGCTGTATCTCCTCCCTGTAGGCAGTCTCATCATTGTTGCTGATTAGACTAATCACTGTGGTGTCATCTGCAAATTTGATGATGGTGTTAGAACTGTTCACAGGCCTACAGTCGATGGTAAAAAGGGAGTAGAGGAAGGGGCTCAGCACACAGCCCTGTGGTACACCAGTGTTGAGTGTGACGGTGAAGGAGCAGATGTGGCCTGATCTAACATTCTGAGGTCTGTTAGTCAGAAAGTCCATAACCCAGTTGCAGAGAGACGTGTCGATATCCAGGTCTCTAAGTTTGATCATTAATTAGAGCGTATATCAGTGTTGAATGCTGAGCTGAAGTCAACAAACAGCATTCGTGCATAAGTGTTTTTATTGTCCAGGTGTGAGTACAGAGTGCAGTGCTATGGAGACTGCATCTTCTGTGCTCCTGTTGCAACGGTAGGCAAACTGATGTGGGTCCAGTGTGGATGGCAGAGAGTCTTTCAGATGTGCCAGAACCAACCGCTCGAAGCACTTCATGATGATGGGTGTGAGTGCTACAGGGCGGTAGTCATTCAGGCATGTTGGGCTGGAGTGTTTCGGCACTGGCACAATAGAGGTGGTTTTAAAGCATGTTGGCACAGCTGCTAGGTTAAGGGACAGGTTGAAAATGTCTGTGAATACCCCAGCGAGCTGTTCTGCACATGCTTTGAGGACGTGCCCAGGAATATCGTCTGGTCCAGCAGCCTTACGCACATTGATCCGACTCAGTGCGGTGTAGACTTCTGAGGAGGTGAGTGTGATGGGTGAGTGGTCGGTTGAGCAAGTCATCCTGGTGTAGGGTTCTTCTTTCAAAGCGGACATAAAAGTCATTTACCTCGTTCAGAAAGGCTGAATTTGCGGCTGTGGCTGTGGACTGGCTGGGTTTGTAGTTGCTGATGGCCTGTATGCCCTGCCACATGCGCCGAGGATCAGAGTTGGAAAAGTGCTCCTCTAGTTTTAGCTTGTAACAGTGCTTGGCCTTTTTGATGCCCCTCTTCAGATTAGCCCTGGAAGTGCTGTAGGCCTGTGCATCCCCTGATCTGAAGCCAGTGTTGCGTACCTTCAGCAGGTGGCGCACCTCCTTGTTCATCCATGGCTTTTGATTTGGGTATGTGGTGATCTGCTTCTGGGTTGTAACACTGTCTATGGTGGTGCTGATGTATTCCAGAACAGAGAAAGTGTAGCTGTCAATGTCTGTGTGAGAGCCACAGGTGGCCTGGGAAGCAAGCATACTCCAGTCTGTGTGTTGAAACATGTCCTGGAGTACTGATGTACATCAGTATTCACAGCCTTTGCTCAATACTTTGTTGATGCACCTTTGGCAGCAATTACAGCCTCAAGTCATCAGTTGAATATGATGCCACAAGCTTGGCACACCTGTCTTTAGGAATTTTTGCATATTCCTCTTTGCAGTACCTCTCAAGCTCTATCAGGTTGGATGGGAACGACGATGTACATCCATTTTCAGATCTCTCCAGAGATGTTCAATAGGATTAAGGTCTTGGCTCTGGCTGGGCCACTCAAGGACATTCACCGAGTTGTTGTGAAGCCACTCCATTGATATTTTGGCGATGTGCTTTGGGTCATCGTTCTGCTGAAAGATGAACTGTCGCCCCAGTCTGAGGTCTAGTGCACTCTGAAGCAGGTTTCCATTCAGGATGTCTCTCTACATTGCTGCATTCATCTTTCCCTCTATCCTGACTAGTCTTCCAGTTCCTGCTGCTGAAAAACATCCCCACAGCATGATGCTGCCACCAACATGCTTCACTGTAGGGATGCTATTAGCCTGGTGATGAGCGGTGCCAGGTTTTCTCCAAAGTAACGCCTGGCATTCACTCCAAAGAGTTCAATTTTAGTCTCATCACACCAGAGAATTTAGTTTCTTACGGTCTGAGAGTCTTTTAGATGTCTTTTGGCTTTCGTCTGGCCACTCTACCATACAGGCCCGATTGGTGAATTGCTGCACAGATGGTTGTACTTCTGTAAGGTTCTCCTCTCTCCACAGAAGAACGCTCGAGCTCAGACAGAGTGACCATCGGGTTATTGATCACCTCCCTGACTAAGGCCCTTCTCCCCCGATGATGGAGGCCACTGTGCTCATTGGAACTTTCAGAGCAGCAGAAATGTTTCTGTAACCTTCCACTAGACAATCCTGTCTCTGAGGTCTACAGACAATTCCTTTGTCTTCATGCTTGGTTTGTGCTTTGACATGCACTGTCAACCCTGGGCCCTTATATAGACTGGTGTTTGCATTTTCAAATCATGTCCAATCACCTGAATTGACCACAGGTGAACTCCAATGAAGCTGCTGAAACATCTCAAGAATGATCAGTGGAAACAAAAAGTACCTGAGCTCCATTTAGAGCTTCACGCCAAAGTGAAAACTGATGTACATGTGATTTTACAGGTTTTTTTTTTTTTTTTTTTTTTAAATTTGCAACAATTTCAAAAACTCTTTTTTTCACTTTGTCATTATGGGGGATTGTGTGTAGAATGTTGAGGAAATAAATCAATTTAATCCATTTGGAAAAAAGCTGTAACATAAAACAATGTGGAAAAAGTGAAGAGCTATCAATACTTTCAGGATGCACTGCATATAACTGAACACTAATTAAATTATAAAATAGTTTTTCCCCCTGGATTTTTCCCAAATTGACTTATGTAAAATGTATATATAACAAACTATATAGTTTGGTTCCTGAACTACAGATAAGTAACTGCACACACACACACATACACACTGGGTGGTCTCCACAATGAAGACAGTGTGTGTGTGTGTGTGTGTGTGTGTGTGTGTGTGTGGGTGCATCTTTGATCATGGTGTGTGTATTTCTATGTGTGTGCGTTTGAAAAGTTTAAGGATCATCATTTGTGAACTAAAATGCTTCTTACACTTTAAATTAGGCAAGAATTAAACCCAGACTCCACCTAACAAGTCCACTGGGAATACATGAGGAATGTGTGTGAGTGTGTGTGTGTGTGTGTGTGTGTGTCTGGCAGACTTGCCTTTTTTCTTGGCAAAGGAAATGAGGAGCTAAAAATTGATTTCATGCTGTAGAAAGAGCGCTGTAGAGAATGATGAGAGAGGGAGAGAGCCACCTGACCGCGTGATGGATGGTGTGTATGTAGACAATGCCTCACACATACGCGCTCAGGGTTTGAACGAGCTGTCTGACGCTCTTAAAGCCTTTTGTTGCGCTTCTTCTGTCTGTCCTTCAGATTGTCCAGATTGTTTTCCCATAGCAGCGTGGAAGCTCCGCCTCCTGATCGCCATGGAGACGCCGATCTGCATCCCCGAACGCACCGGCGGACCTTTTAGAGCACATGGAAAATGCAACTTTAAATAATGACAACTGAAAGAGCACTGGTCAGGAGTGGACATGGAGCAAAAAGACATTAAAAATCATCTAAATAAACTTCTTTATACGTGTTCCTGGAGTTGATGTGAACAGTGCATATATGTGCATGTTATTTTAAAGATTAATAATGTTTCTCTAAATAATTGTTCATTTGAATAGACTTTATCAAGCCCTTAAATGACTTTAAGTCTGATGTCATCAGTCAACCTCTTACAGAGACGTGCTTTTCACCAATGAGCTTCCCTTTCAGAAATACATCACATTATGGAAGCTGAAACTTCATATTCTGTTAGCATGAAAGTATGGATGTTTGGATATATGGATGTATGGATGGATGTTTGAATTGGTGTTTGGATGAATGGATGGATGGATGGATAAATCATTGGATGGATGTATGGATGGATGGATGAATATTTGGATGAATGGATGGATGTTTGCATGTTTGGATGGATGGGTGTTTGAATGAATGGATGGATAGATGGATGTTTGGATGTGATGTAATGTGTATTTATATAGCGCATTTATTGTGTATGGCCATACACCCAAAGCGCTTCACAATCATGAGAGGGGTCTCTCCACACCACCACCAGTGTGTAGCATCCACTTGGATGATGCGACGGCAGCCACAGGACAACGGCGCCAGTGCGCTCACCACACACCAGCTATTAGTGGAGTGAAGAGACAGTGATAGAGCCAATTCAGTGGATGGGGATGATTAGGAGGCCATGATGGGTAAGGGCCGATTAAGGGACTTTGGCCAGGA
The DNA here is from genome assembly GCA_903798195.1 of Danio kyathit. Taxonomy (NCBI): domain Eukaryota; kingdom Metazoa; phylum Chordata; class Actinopteri; order Cypriniformes; family Danionidae; genus Danio; species Danio kyathit. Next base: position 44,396,522 of record LR812542.1, read on the forward strand.
CACCGGGGTTACACCCCTACTCTTTACGAGAAGTGCCATGGGATTTTTAATGACCACAGAGAGTCAGGACCTCGGTTTAACGTCTCATCCGAAAGACGGCGCCCACTGACAGTGTAGTGTCCCCTTCACTTTTACTGCGGCATTAGGACTCACACAGACCACAGGTTGAGCACCCCCTGCTGGCCTCTCTAACACCACTTCCAACAGCAACCTAGTTTTTCCCATGTGGTCTCCCATCCAGGTACTGACCAGGCTCAGCCCTGCTTAGCTTCAGTGAGTAACCGGTCTTGGGCTGCAGGGTGATATGGCTGTGGCAAATGGATATTTGGAATGGATGGATAGATGAATGGATGGATGGATAGATAGATGGATGCTTGAATGGATGGATGGATGGATGTTTGAATAAATGGATGGAAGCTTGGATGGATGGGTGTTTTAATGGATGGATGGATGGATGGATGGATGTTTGGATGGATGGATGGATGGATGGATGTTTGGGTGTTTGCATGGATGGATGGACAGGTGATTAGGTGTTTGAATGGATGGATGTTTGGATGTATAGATGGATGTTTGGATGTTTGGATGGAAAGATGGATGTTTGGTGGATGGATAGATGGATGGATGGATAGATATTTGGATGGACAGATAGATGGACGCTTGGATGGACGGGTGTTTGAATGGATGGCTAGATGTATGGATGTTTGAATAAATGGATGGATGGATGTTTGGATGAATATTTGGATGGATGGATGAATATTTGGATGGATGGATGAATATTTGGATGGATGGATGGATGGATGTTTGCATGTTTGGATGGATGTTTGGATGGATGGGTGTTTGAATGAATGGATGGATAGATGGATGTTTGGATGAGTGGATATTTGGATGGATGGATGTTTGGATAGATAGATGAATGGATGGATGGATAGATGGATGCTTGAATGGATGGATGGATGTTTGAATAAATGGATGGATGCTTGGATGGATTGGTGTTTTAATGGATGGATGTTTGGATGGATAGATATTTGGATGGACAGATGGATGTTTAGTGGATGGACGGGTGTTTGAATGGATGGCTAGATGTATGGATGTTTGAATAAATGGATGTTTGGATGGATGGATGGATGGATTGATGCTTGGATGGACGGGTGTTTGGATGGATGTTTGCATGGATGGATGGACGGATGTTTAGATGTTTGGATGGATGGATGGATGGATGTTTGAATGGACGTTTGGATGAATGGATGTATGAATGTTTGGATAGATAAATGGATGGATGGGTGTTTGGGTTGATGAATTTATGGATGGATGGATGAATGTTTGGATGGATGTATGGATATTTGGATGGATGGATGTTTGGATGGATGTTTCCATGTTTGGATGGATGGATGTTTGAATGGATGTTTGGATGAATGGATACTGAAGTTGGATGAATGGATGGATGGATAGATGATGGATGGAGGATAAACTGAAGTTGGATGAATGGATGGATGGAGGATAAACTGAAGTTGGATGGATGGATGATAAACTGAAGTTGGATGGATAGATTGAAGAACAAAGCGATGGATGGATGGACGATAAACTGAATTTGGATGGATGGATAGATGGATGATTGAAGGACAAAGCGATGCATGGAAAGATGGATGTATTGAAGAACAAAGTGATGCATGGATGGATGGGCGGATGGATTGAAGGACCAAGCGATGGGTGGATGGATGGATTGGAGGACAAAGTGATGCATGGATGAATGTACGGATGGATTGATGGACAAAGCGATGGGTGGATGGATGGATGCATGAATGGGTGGGTGGATGGATAGAAGACTGGATGACAAACTGAAGAAGTTGGATGTATGGATAGATGGATGGGTGGATGGATGTATGGATGGGTGGGTGGTTGGATAGACGACTGGATGATAAACTGAAATTGGATGGATGGATGTATGAATGGGTGGGTGGATGGATAGACAACTGGATAATAAACTGAAGTTGATTGGAGGGATGGATGGATGGGTGGATGGATGGATGGAGGACTGGATAATAAACTAAAGTTGGATGGATGGATGGATGGCGAACAGATGAATAAAACACTGTTATAAATAGGGTGTCAGAATAATATACCAAACAGAAGGGCGCAGTAATGTTTTTGTTGCTAGGGTGTAGCTACATTGTTTTAAGCTGTTCTGCATGCTTCAACAAACAGCAACAAGCGCGACATCCAGAACATGAAACCCATAAACACACAGAGTAAATGTCAAACTGTAGTCCAACTGTATCTTACGGTGAATTTGACTGTAACTGTACTCTGAGTCATGAGTCCCATCAGGGTCGTCTCAGTGTTTAGTATCCCGATCAGTCTTCTTGGCAGAACGAAAAAGTCTCCGTCAAGCTGGAAAGAAACTTAAGTTCTTCTACAGATGCTCGGTTGGCCTGTACTCTGCGCTGGGATATTAATCTTTTGGTTTTGAGTCACTCTCACATACATTTTATGGCATGTTATGGGTCACTGTCACTTTGAAAGATCATCTCAGTCTCACGCAGAATGCATGTTAGAGCATTATTTTTCCTTCTGTCTTTATGAGTTTTCCAGTGCTCGCCACAGTAAAGTGTGTTACCAGCACCAGGCCTGACTCTGTGGATAGTTCCTCCTGCTGTGATGTGCATCGTGCCAAACATCGTGCACAGCATTGAGAACCAAATTTGTGCTTATCAGCCCGTAGAATCTTCCTCTAAACTGTCCAACTAGTGTTTTGCGTGCACTCGGGCCAAACACCAGCTGAGATGTGATACAAGTCTGCTTTGAACAAATTCCTTCAAACGTGCCGAGCAAATTGAAAAAAGGAGAAATGGAAGGTTCTGGAGTTGCCAAGTTAAATCCCAGACGCTGTGGGGGAACTGAGGCAGGCAGAACACGCAAGGAAACCTCCAACACTGCACTGCACTGCACTTCAAAGTAACACACACACAGTGCATCTCGGAGAAACACACACACACACACACAATATAAAAGGACGTGCTTTAATTTGAAGCACCTGTGAGCTGTTTAATCGCTCACTGCAAGACTCCACCAGTGTGGACTTTATATATTAACTGGGGCTTTTAAGAAATATTACAGGTTAAATAGAACTTAGGATCTAATTATTGTTGAATTTGAGTTTGAAAAACATGCATACATAATGAAGCCCTTACATATATATATATTATTATATGTAATGTATCCACTCATCCAAACATACATCCATGCTTTCATCCATCCATTCATCAGTCTATCCATCCAAACATCCACCCATCCATTCATTGATCCAAACATCCATCCATCTATCCAACCATTCATCCATCCATCTATCCGTCCAAACATACATCCATCCAAACATACATCCATCCATCCACACATCTATCCAACCATCCATCCATCCATCTAAACATCCAAACATCCATCCAAACATCAATCCATCAAAGCATACATTCAAACATACATTCATCTATCCAAACATCCATTCATCCAAACATACATCCATCCATTTAAACATCCATCCATCCAAATATTCATCCATCCATCTAAACATCCATCCATCCATCCATTTATCAATCCATCCATCTATTCAAACATCCACCCACCCATCCATCCATCCATCCATCCATCCATCCAAACATTGATCCAACCCAACATCCATCTATCCATCCAAACATCCATCCATCCAAACATCAATCCATCTAAGCATACATTCAAATATACATACATCTATCCAATCGTCCATCCATCTATCCAACCAACCATCCATCCATCTATTCGTCCAAACATACATCCATCCACACATCTATCCATCCATCCATCTATCCATCCAAACATCCATCCATCTAAACATCCATCCATCCAAATATCCATCCAAACATCAATCCATCAAAGCATACATTCAAACATACATTCATCTATCCAAACATCCATTCATCCAAACATACATCCATCCATTTAAACATCCATCCATCCAAATATTCATCCATCCATCTAAACATCCATCCATCCATCCATTTATCAATCCATCCATCTATTCAAACATCCACCCACCCACCCATCCATCCATCCATCCATCCAAACATTGATCCAACCCAACATCCATCTATCCATCCAAACATCCATCCATCCAAACATCAATCCATCTAAGCATACATTCAAATATACATACATCTATCCAATCGTCCATCCATCTATCCAACCAACCATCCATCCATCTATTCGTCCAAACATACATCCATCCACACATCTATCCATCCATCCATCTATCCATCCAAACATCCATCCATCTAAACATCCATCCAAACATCAATCCATCAAAGCATACATTCAAACATACATACATCTATCCATACATCCATTCATCCAAACATACATCCATCCATTTAAACATCCATCCATCCAAATATTCATCCATCCATCTAAACATCCATCCATCCATCCATCCAAGCATCCATTTATCAATCCATCCATCTATTCAAACATCCACCCACCCATCCATCCATCCATCCATCCAAACATTGATCCAACCCAACATCCATCTATCCATCCAAACATCCATCCATGCAAACATCAATCCATCTAAGCATACATTCAAATATACATACATCTATCCAATCGTCCATCCATCTATCCAACCAACCATCCATCCATCTATCCGTTCAAACATGCATCCATCCATCCATCCAAATATCCATCCAAACATCCATCCATCTATTCAACCATCTAAACATCCACCCACCCATCCATCCACCCAAACATACATTCAAACATCCATCCAAACATCCATTCATCCATCCAACCAACCATCTAAGCATCCATTCATCTATCTATTCAACCATCCAAACATCCACCCACCCATCCCTCCATCCATCCAAACATCCATTCAAACATACATACATACATCCAAACATCCATCCATCCATCCATCCAAACATCCATCATCAATCTATTCAACCATCCAAACATCCATCCATCCATTCAACCATCTAAACACCAATCCATCCATAGGGCGTGGCTAAGCATGCTTCGTTTAATCCATCAAACTGATGTAATTAAAGAAGCACTGCCTTTCCAGAGCAGAATTATTAAGTATGGTAAAATTTTACATTCATTCATTATGTAGATGCTTTTTGCCATGCTATTTCACGGCAATTCGTAATTTTTTGATTTAGTGACTAAATCGTATAAATTCATACAATTTCATTCATACAATTTAGTACGATTTGCCTATCCCCCTATGATGGTTGGGTTTAAGGGCGGGGTTGGGTGCCACGTCTCCTTTTTAAAACCAAACATTTTCATACGACTGAACTCGTACAAATGCATACGAATTAGCCACCAAGCTGACAAAGTGTAAAATACTTATGTTTCCTCGTGAGATCAGGCTGGTATCCAAAATAACCTACAAATTGGGTTAAAAACACTTCAAATCAGAGAGCATCAATATATACAGTTGAAACCAGAAGTTTACATACACTCTAAAAAAAGGAACATAACCAATTTTTTTTAAAAATGTCTGATGGTAAATCATACTAAACGTTTACTATTTTAGGTCTGTTAGGATTACCTAAATCTTTTACATTTGCTAAATGCCAGAATAATGAGAGAATATATATATATATATATATTTGAAATTTTTATTAATTTCTAGACAGTCAAAAGTTAACAAACATTTCCTTGGTATTTTTTTTTGCTTTGCTTTTAAACTGTATAACTTTGGTCAAATGTTTTGGGTATCCTTCCACAAACTTCTCACAATAGTTTGAAGGAAATTTGGCCCATTCCTCCAGCCAGAATTGGTGTAACAGAGTCAGATTTGTAGGCTGTCTCGCTCGCACAAGCTATTTCAACTCTGCCCACAAATTTTCTATAGGGTTGAGCTCAGGGCTTTGTGATGGCCACTCCAAAACATTCACTCTGTTGTCCTTAAAGCACATTTTAACTAATTTAGCAGTATGCTTAGGGTCATGGTCTGTTTGGAAGACCCATTTGTGGCCAAGTTTTAATTTCCTGGCTGATGTCTTGAGATGTTGCTTCAGTATTTCTACATAATGTTCTTTCTTCATGATGCCATCTATGCTGTGAAGTGGACCAGTCCCTCCTGCAGCAAAACAGCCCCACAACATGATGCTGCCGCCCCCATACTTCACAGTTGGGATGGTGTTCCTAGGCTTATAAGCTTTCCCCTTTGTCCTCCAAATGTAACACTGGTCATTATGGCCAAACAGTTCAATCTTAGCTCCATCAGACCACAGGACATGTCTCTAAAAATTATTATTTTCCCAGTGTAATTTAGCAAATTGTAATCTGGCTTTTTTGTTGATTCTGGCTTGTTGGTTTTCCCATGTTGTCACACAAGGAAGCAGTGTGTTTGAGGTTTTCCTTAAACACTATTCTACAGTTGTGCCTCCAATGAACTCAAATGTTGTCAATTAACCAATCAGAAACTTCCAAAACCTTGACACCATCATCTGAGCTTTTTCAGAGGCATAATAATCTTATTGTATGTAAACTTGACTTTCAAGAAAAGTTATAACAATTTCTCAAACAATATCTCTCTCATTATTCTGCTATTAAGCATAACAGAAACAAATGTGATAATCCTAACTTACCTAAAAGAGAAAAAGTTTAGTCGCATTAACATCTGACTTTTTTAAAAATGGTTATGTGCCTTTTTATGCAGTGTATGTAAGCTTCTGGTTTCAACAGTACATGCCATGACAAGTATAAGTTAGATTTAAGCAAAATGTTTAGCACAAAAAATTACCAAAATATGAATGAACTTGCGTGGATTACATGTTCACCTTAAGACTAACAAGGCATTTTAAACAAATTACTGTATATTTTTTGAAAGTATATGTTCAATACTTTTAACAAATATGCTGTATATTTGAAAGTATAAAGCAAGTATGAACATATACATGTACAACATATACAAGAAATAAAGCACAGAACTTGTCATATTAAACCAAATACAGCTCAGATGAATGTATCAAGAACGCAGCCCATTTTCCAGTGAATCTGAATCCCCAAAATCACGTGACTCTCAAAAAAATATTAAAAGCTTCGATACGATGGCCAAAATGCGTCTGTGTACTTAACAATATGAATAATCCTTCCTCTGATTAGGACATTTTCAGCATTTGAAGTTTTAAGTTTGTGCACTTTTACGAGGCAGCAGATGGCGCTGATGATGATAGTCCGAGGTTTTGAATCTTTTGGTCAAAGCTTCACAAGCCGTTCCTACACTACATAATATTGTTACAATTCGTTTAAACAATCAGAAATTGTTAGCTCAACATACTGTCCATAAATACACCCACATAAAGTATGTAATATCTGTGGCACAAATGGAAACAAACGACGACAGTACGCAACAGACTGTTAAAACCTTTAAAAAAGAAGGTTCCAGAAACACAGCCATATCTGATTCCTCACTGAAGCTAAGCAGGGCTGAGCCTGATCAATACCTGGATGGGAGACCACATGGCAACACTTGGTTGCTGTTGGAAGTGGTGTTAGTGAGGTCAGCAGGGGGCGCTCAACTGGGAGTCCTAATGCCCCAGTATAGTAAAGAGGACACTATACTGTCAGTGAGTGCTGCCTTTCGGATGAGAGGCTAAACCGAGGTCCTGACTCTCTGTGGTCATTAAAATTCCCATGACACTTGGTAAAGTGTAGGGGTGTAGCCCAGGTGTCCTGGCTAAATTCCCTCCATCGGCCCTTACCCATCATGGCCTCCCAATCATCCCCATCCACCGAACTGGCTCTATCCCAATCCACCAACAGCTGGTGTATGGTGAGCAGGGCCGGCGCGTTCATAGAGGCGACCTAGGCGGCCGCCTAGAGCGGCATAATTGTGAGGGCGGCAAACACGCCCCGCCGCCCAACCCAACGTGCTGACTTTTACTGTACATTCACACCGAAAGCGGCGTCAAAGTAGCCGGAAGTCATTCATTTTCAATGGGAGCCGGCGGCCATAAGCGGCGAGGAGCAGCGCGGCGCGTCTTCGCCGGTGTGGGTGTCGAGGAGAGTTGAAATCAAGTCAACTTTATGGTAATGAGCTTTGACGTGGTTCGGCGGTAAGCAATCAGAATGTAGAAGTCCACCGCTTGAGAGGAGTCAGAGAACACAGTCACTGTAAACTTTGGTTCCGACCACAGTTGTTCCCAAGGGTTTTAATATTACGGTCGCCGGATTTCCAATTGTTTGCAATGTTTTTCTTACAGTAACATGCATTAAAAAAGTACTATCGAGTTACTCATGTGTGCGGAGACCCGGAAGAGACGTGATGGTGGAAAAAAAACTGGGTGGGAGAAAAAAAAATGGGTGGGAGAAAAAAAAACAGTGATAGGAACGCTCTCCCTATTTTCAGTGTCAACACAACCCCCCCGTTCGTTTTCACTTTCGGGTTGAGGGCGGCATGATAGTCCTTTGCCTAGAGTGGCAGTTCGGCTTGCTCCGGCCCTGATGGTGAGCGCACTGGCACCGTTGTCCTATGGCTGCCATCACATCATCCAAGTGGAGCTGCACACTGGTGGTGGTGTGGAGAGACCGCGCTTATGTGCTTTGAATGTATGGCCATGCATGATAAATGTGCTATATAAATACACATTACTTACCTACACTCACCTTGATCTGCCATTGGCCAAAATAACTCATAGCCACGCCCCCACTGGTTTCGCATGAGGATGCTTAAAACAAGGGTTGCCAAGTTTATTTACCTCCCAACAGCTATATTATCATGTGTTGGGTTGGCCTAAGTTTAATGAATTGAGGTGTACATACATTACTATTGACTACAATTACTGTATTCAAATATATTTTAAAGTCTACCAATGAAAAAACTGTGCTAAATGATAAATTGTGTGCTTGAGCAGAGTTAGTAGTGATTTTCAAAATGAAATAGTTTGTAAAACAAATAACTAACACCCACATAGCAAATGTTTTCTGGCCCAGCTCCGGGCCACACAATAAGTTTTCCCTCAGCCCAAGTACAGCAAAGAATGACGGTCCTGAAGTGGCCCACAACTGGATTAAAGACAAGGGCCACACATGGGCCATAACCGACCTGAATCTCAGGCAATTTATCACCCTTAACTGGCTCTGAACTAGGCCAAAACAGGTTTATTATTATAGCGATTCTCAGCTATAAGTTTATACTTTAACCAGAAACCCCAAAAACTGAGCCATAACCCAGCCTAATGTTGACTAAACAATGTGAACACCCACTACACTGATCTGGCTCACACACCTGCCATCCACAACTGGCCCAAATGTAGTTTGCCGTGCTGCATGCAGTGCCATCATTGCCATGCTTGGCCCACATTCGGCTGACTTTATGCATGCCAGTGCCGGCAACATGCCAGCAGTGCAATAATGAGGCCACATTTGGGCCAAGTCCGTTTGCTATGTGGGCAGTGACTGTGAAATATGTATTTAGATATGGGAGTGTCATATTTTGAGTTTTAATATGTGGGCTATAAAGATGTTAATTAGCTGTTGTGCTAGTTTTGTTTAACCAGCTCACAAATGGTTTGTCCTTGCGGGCACATGTTGAAGAGCCACTATTATGTGTGAGAAAAATATGCTTTCCATTAAAAAAGGTGGTTTAAATGAATCTGCCTGCTATTCTGAGAAGATATTCAGTCTTTTAACATAAAACGACTGCCTTGCAATTATCTCTGCATGTTCAAAATGAGACCAAAGATCCTCAAGTTTACACGATATAAATTATTTCTATATAATTTAGCAGGTTTTAACCAAACACTTTTGCTCCCTGGCTAAATTTGCTTGATGTAAAGCCAAAACGAACATGTGTTTCAGTGGTCCTCGCGTCTCTTTCACTGAACGTGTTGAGATGATTAAAGCCGCACGCTGCGTCTCTCTTCACCTGCTAATGAGAAACGCAAACTTGGGAATTGTTCTTCGGATAAAGAGAGAGACTCAATTTCTAATTGTAGTAGCTCAGTGTTAGCAGTGTGTGCTTTGGTAATCCTCAAGACGTGCTTTAATTGATTCGTGTTGAAATAAAGGATGAAGTTTCCACCTTAAACCCTGTAACTTGAGAGAGAGAGAGAGAGAGAGAGAGAGCAAAGAGAATGAGAGAGAGAGTTAGTATGGAGGTTCTAGTAGCGCAATCTAAAAACTGTCTGTGTGCAATGACACAGCCCAGGTAGCAAAGAATTCTGGCCCAGATTTAGCATAAATCTGGCACAGCAGGCATTCATCCTGCACTGGCATACAGCATGTGGGCCAAACATGGCCATGGTTTAGCAAAGGTGGCACCGTCTTTAAGGCGGCACACAATACTTGGGCCAGATGTAAAATGTAGTATTTGGCCCAGATGGTAATAATTGACATGTGGGCCATGTAAGTTTGGCATATCTTGACCCACATTAAAATATATTTTTATTATTTTCAAATAAAGAATTTTTTCTTTTACCAATTTTGAGAAAAAGCACGCCTATAGCACAACAATTGATGGGCTTATTAATTTATTTGCAGTCGTGACACACCAACACATCCTTGAGGCGGATGGGCTACAGCAGCAGAAGACCACACCGGGTGGAAACTGAGGCTACAATTCACACAGGCTCACCAAAATTGGACAATAGCAGTTAGGAGAAACGTTGCCTGGTCTGATGAGTCTCCATTTCTGCTGCCACATTTGGATGGTAGGGTCAGAATTTGCCGTCAACAACATGAAAGCATGGATCCATCCTGTCTTGTATCAACGGTTCAGGCTGGTGGTGGTGGTGTAATGGTGTGGGGCATATTTTCTTGGCACACTTTGGGCCCATTAGTACCAACTGAGCATCGTGTCAACGCCACAGCCTACCTGAGTATTGTTGCTGAACATGTCCATCCCTTTATGACCACAGTGTATCTATCTTCTGATCGCTACTTCCAGCAGGATAACGCACCATGTCATAAATCGCGAATCATCTCAGATTGGTTTCTTGAACATGACAATGAGTTCACTGTACTCAAATGGCCTCCACAGTCACCAGCTTTCAATCCAATAGAGCACCTTTGGCATGTGGTGGAACGGGAGATTTGCATCATGGATGAACAGCCGACAAATCTGCAGCAACTGTGTGATGCTATCATGTCAATATGGAGCAAAATCTCTGAGCAATATTTCCAGTACCTTGTTGAATCTACGCCACGAAGGATTAAGACAGTTCTGAAGGCAAAATGGGGTCCAACCCCGGTACTACAGTAGTAAGGTGTACCTAATAAAGTGGCCAGTGAAAGTATATTTCCTGGATTCTGCAAGTATATAAAACAGCATGTTATACCCTTTTAAGAGTCAAACCATACGAACAGCTCGAGTGGAAATTTGCTGCCGCCGTCTCCATGCTATACAGACTGCTTTTCAGCCCCAGACTAATGAATTTACTGAGATGATGTTACAGCACTTTGCGGGACTATTTCACCTTAAATACTGGGCTTTTAGCAGACGCTTTGTATCTTAAATGACCTACAGTAACGCTAATTGCAGGTTCTGTCCCCCCGGAGCAGCCTGGAGTTAAATGTCTTGCTGAAGGCTACAATGGTGACAGAGAGCGATTGTAATCTATGTTTCTCAGGTCCCGGGTCGCCCCTGTATACTTGGACGTGAAACCGCAACCTTTGTGTTTGCAGCCCAGATCCTGAACTTGGCACTCATATACTGTACACTCTTCAAAAGAAAGCCTCCAAATAAATTTGCATTTCCTCAAGGAAAGCAGTGCATGTAGAGCAGATAAAGGGACAGCGGTAAAGTTTTAGGTGCACATGAAGTCAGCAACCCTATGTCTGAAATATACTACACACATATGAACGCCAAAACAATTCACAATACTCAATTCACACTGTATAGCATGTGTCAGATTTAATAAGTTACATGGTAACACTTTATTTTGATGGTCCATTTGAGTATTAGTAGACTGTCTGCTTATTATCCGCTGATACTGCTCCTTCAACAGACATTTAACTGGTTATAAGAAACTTTGCAAGTACATGTCAACTTACACTAGCCTCAACCTCACAGTCTACTTGTAATCTAATGAGAATTAGTTGGCATGTAGATGCAGTGTAACTTAAATTAAACAAACACCCACATAGCAAACGGACTTGGCCCAAATGTGGCCTCATTATGGCACTACTGGCATGTTGCCGGCACTGGCATGCATAATGTCAGCTGAATGTGGGCCATGCATGGCAATAATGGCACTGCATGCATGACGGCAAACTACATTTGGGCCAGTTGTGGATGGGAGGTGTGTGGCCCAGATCAATGTAACGATTATTTACATTGTTTAGGTAACATTAGGCTGGGTTCTGGCTCAGTTTTTGGGATTTTTGGACAAAGGGTGGTGTTGATATTTTTAACTTACAGCTGAGAATCGGTACCAATAATAAACCTGTTTTGGCCCAGTTCAGGGCCAGTTGAGGGTAATAAATTGGCTGAGATTCTGGCCGGTTATGGCCCATGTGTGGCCTTTTTTTTTAATTCAGCTATGGGCCACTTCAGGACCATCATTCTTTGCGGTACTTGGGCCGTGGGAAAAGTTATTGTGTGGCCAGAAAACATTTGCTATGTGGGCACCATCAAAATAAAGTGTGACCAGTTATATTATAGGTCCACTAAACCACAGTTTACTCTAGTAAGTATCAGTTTACTATACTTAAAGGGGACCTATTATGCAAAAATCCCTTTTATTAGAGGTTTAAACACGGTTGTGGTAATGGCAAATGTTTATTAACTCTATTTGTCTTTAATCACACTTGATAAACACAGTCTGCACTTTGATTGACATTCTCCCTTTGTATTTATCATGAAACCTCCCTGCTCTACAGTTTTCGCGCATGAGCAATGAGTGTGAAATAGCCTACTGTAACGTCTGCAATTATATTAAATAAATAAATAGATGCAACATATATGAACACATACAGACCCTTACAGTCTCCGATATGTTACCACTTACAGAAAAACTACACACAGCATTTAGTCCCTATTTAGGTTCAAAACCAACACAAAATATAGCCCACAGTCAGTGCAAACCTCTCATCTGTGTCTTTATTCTTCAGCAGCACGTGTAACCTCTTGTTAGAAAGTAATTCCGTCATTCTGAGTTCATAATAGTTCAAAAGTTGACGCTTCAATGATCACGAGCACGTTATTAATATGAGCTCAAAAAGTTTGTTATTTCAAATATAGACGAGATCGCCAGCTCTCTGGACAAAGTGAAACCGCTCGCGCTTTAGACGGGCTCGTAAAACAACAACAGGACACAGCAGATTTTGTTCTTCTTGGCTTTGTGGCTGTTCATCAAGACGGCGACAAGGTTTGTTTGAGCTCGGGTGACTATGGCTCATTATTATATGTATATATTATTACGGTGTAATGTCTCGGCTGTGTATTTAAAACATGGCGGTTCCTTTATTTTCATTCTGGCTTGTTGCGCGAGTGAATGACATCTAGCTCTGCCTTTTGGTACCCTTGGTACCCATTGCAAAGGGTGCCGAAAAAGTGGTACGGTACGGTACGGTTCGGTTCCGTAAGATTTTATGGCCGTTTCCACTGTCAAAAGGCGTACCGAACCGTACTGTACCGTATCACTCAGTGGAAACGGGCCATTAGGATGTACGATGAAATTACAAGGTAAAAGTACTGGCAGTTTATGTCCAGGTTTTTATATTGTAATTTACTACACAGACCCAGACAGTATAGTACTAAAAGCATCAATAAAAGACACTTTTTTCAAACTATTCAACATAAAAAAGGTGTTAGAGGAAAGATCAAGATCCCATAATGCAATTTAAAAGCTGAAATAAACAAGGGAAAACATGAATCTCAAAATACAGAAAACTATGGTGGCCGAGTGTCACGGTCAGCTGCGATCTAGCAGTTGCAGAACTCCCTGGAGAACTACAAATCCCACCATGCACCTCACACACACACCAGTTCCAGTTCTCTCACTGATTGCACACACACAGCTGGAAACTCATCATACATCTTAGAGGGGCAGGTGCTCAAGAAGGGGGTGGAGGTGAGATTGGAAAGTGAAGAGCAGGGGGGGCAGGGGGAAGGAGAGATTGCAAAGTAAAGGTTGCGAGGGGATGAGATGGCGAAGTGGTTGGGTGATGAGATCTCAAAGGGAAGAATCGGGGGGTGGGTGGGGGTTGGTTAGGGGCACTTTCATTTATTTAAAGAGGCACCCAAAGCCCCTCCTTTGCACGTGCCTGATACACTGATTACCAGGACTGTAAATACACTCCACATTCACACACACAGTGTTGAGTCTTGTTTAACTGTAACTTTAAGATTCCAAGTCCAGTCTTGCAGTGTTTCCTGACCCTTGTTTTGTTCTTTGTTTATCCTCTTTGCCGCCTGCACCTACCTCTGCTTGTGACCCAGTTACCCTTCTGGAGTACCCTCATGAAACGGATTGTTCCTGTTGACCATTGCCTGCCTGACCAAGCTGACCACTTCATAAGAAGATGTACTGGCAGTTTATTACAAGGTTTTTGCATTGAACACCAACCCAGACAATATAGCGCTGCAAACTATTAAAAATGTTCATTAAAGCCACTTTTTCACACTTTTCAAGGTGAAAAGTTGTTGGAAGATAGATCAAGCTCCCATAATGCAATTTAAATGCAAAAATAAACGGGGAGAAATAAAAATAAAGACATGAATCACAAAATATGGAAAACGAACTAAACTAATTTACGGATATTTATTTACAGTGTAGAAACACAGATACAAAGAAAGAAATCAACATTTAATCAAACATCTTTCAATTAAACAATATTATACTGCGAAAGTGGTCCAGGATATTACAAGATTAACAGATCCTTTGAAGAACATTTATTTTGAATAGTTTATGACGCTTACACAGGCTATTTGGAGTCATTAATTAATCATGGGCTGGTTTCTGTAACACACGGGGAAGTGTCAGATGAGTTTCCTCTCTGCCAGAGCAGTGTGTGTGTGTGTGTGTGTGTGTGTGTGTGTGTGTGTGTGTGTGTGTGTGTGTGTGTGTTTGTGTTTTACAAATGCTCCGCCAATCCAAGCAGACTCACTCTCTAAGATCAACAGTGAAAACACCTGAGAAAACACAGTAATAGCACCTAAATTCTCCAGGCTCCCGGTTTGCGCTGGTGTATAAATATGAAGAGCTGTCAGTGAAATGTATACAGCCCAACAGAAACCTGCTAGTGTTTATATACATTTGAACCTGTATATTATTAAACTGCTGGTTCTGTGTGTGTGTGCCTGACTGACCTTCAGCGACGTGAGTCATAGATGTGTCCCCACTGCACCTTTAATATCCAAAACTACAGGATAATATCATAGGTTAAACACATCAAATTACTGTATATAATAGATAGATAGACAGATCTGCAATGCCTCCTCCTCCATCTTACCTCAGACATGCTCAATAATGTTCATCTCTGGTGACTGGGCTGGCCAATCCTGGAGCACCTTTACCTTCTTTGCTTTCAGGAACGTTGATGTGGAGGCTGAAGGATGAGAAGGAGCGCTATCCTGCTGAAGAATTGTCCCTCTCCTGTGGTTTGTAATGTAATGGGCAGCACAAATGTCTTGATTCCTCAGGCTGTTGATGTTGTCATCCACTCTGCAGATCTCTCACACACCCCCATACTGAATGTAACCCCAAACCATTATTTTTTCTTCACCAAACTTGACTGATTTATGTGAGAATCTTGGCTCCATGCGGGTTCTAATAGGTCTGACGCCGCCTACGGCTTTTGTTCCTTTTTGCCAGAGGTGTCCAAACTCAGTCCTAGAGGGCCGTTGTCCAGCATAGTTTACCTCTAAACCCAGTCAGACACACCTGGGCTGGCTAATCAAGCTCTTACTAGGCTTTCTAGAAACATCCTTGCAGGTGTGTTGAGGCAAGTTGGTGCTAAAATCTGCAGGACACCGGCCCTCCAAGACCGAGTCTGAACACCCCTGCCAGACCGCTTACCTTAGTGTGGACGACTTTACTCCTGTTATCAGTTTGCCCAGTGGCTTGCCGAATACATCAGCGAACTTGAAAGGTGGAGCACAGTTGATTGCAACAACGAGGTTCGAGTCTGCTGCAAAACGGTTCCAGAAAGCAGGTAAAACAAAAACCAAATAATTAAATAAACAATTAAATAACAGGGTAAGAATGTGGTAAGATCTGAAAACGTGGTAAAAATCAGGCGGCCGCGAGGACTTTTCTTTTTCTAGATTGCTTTTGGAAAACACTGTCAGCTGGGTTTAGGGAAGGGGGTGGGCAGGTCAATCTGTGCTTTTGAAAACACTATCGGTTGGATTTAGGAAAGGGGGTGAGTGGTGGAAACGGTCGGTCGGTCCGTCAGTCAGTCGACAGCGGCCTCTGGTGGATTTACACGAGAACAGCAGGCACGAATAGCACTCGCGAGAGAAATTTGAGATCTAAAAAAGCGTACACAGCGGCCTCTGATGGATTTACGTGAGAACAGCAGGCACGAATAGCACTCGCGAGAGAAATTTGAGATCTAAAAAGGCGTACACAGCGTCCTCTGGTGGATTTACACGAGAACAGCAGGCAGGAATAGCACTCGCGAGAGAAATTTGAATCTGAAAAGCGTACACAGCGGCCTCTGGTGGATTCACACGAGAACAGCAGGCATGAATAGCACTCGCGAGAGAAATTTAAGATGTGAAAAAGCGTACACAGCGCCCTCTGGTGGATTTACACGAGAACAGCAGGCACGAATAGCACTCGAAAGAGAAATTTGAGATCTAAAAAAAGCATACACAGCGGCCTCTGGTGGATTTACGTGAGAACAGCAGGCACGAATAGCACTGGCGAGAGAAATCTGAGATATAAGAAAGCGTACACAGCGCCCTCTGGTGGATTTACACGAGAACAGCAGGCACGAATAGCACTCGCGAGAGAAATTTGAGATCTGAAAAAGCGTACACAGCGGCCTCTGGTGGATTACACGATAACAGCAGGCACGAATAGCACTCGCGAGAGAAATTTGAGATCTGAAAAAGCGTACACAGCGGCCTCTGGTGGATTTCTGAAAACAAAAACTGCAAAAAATGTACCTCCTGGGACGTATTTTGTGCTCTCCAGAAATGTAGACGGGGGTACGTATCCATAATGAGTCTGGGTTGGAATCTCCAGGTCATTTTCTGTCAGACAGTGTTTTTGAATATAATCAAAACACAGAAGAACTGTTTTACCGACGCAATCTCACTCCAATTTGTATCTTTTTGATTTAGTGGCTAATTCATGCGATCTCACTTGTACATTTCAATAGGCTACAATTTGCTGATCTAAAATATGATTAATGCACCCAAAAACAAAACAACAACAAAAAAATCTAACTTCCGGTTTCCCCCACAAGTCCAAAAACATGTGGTATAGGTGAATTGGGTAAGCTAAATTGTCCGTAGTGTGTGTGTGAATGAGTGTGTATGGATGTTTCAAAGTGATGGGTTGCAGCTGGAATGGCATCCGCTGCGTAAAAACATATGCTGGATAAGTTGGCGGTTCATTCCGCTGTGGCGACCCCTGATTAATAAAGGAACTAAGCCGAAAAGAAAATGAATGAATGAAAAAATCTAACTCTAAATGTCAACAGAAGCCCTTTATTTCAGACTTCTATCTAAACCCCCCCTAAAAAAAACACACAGAACTAATCATTCCCAGGACAACGCCATACATCAACTAATAATTTATTTGTATATTTGATTAATTCAGTGGTCATTGCAGTTACAGAGACAGCAAATAAAACATAATGAGGAGACAAACTCTCCCAGCACGTTAAAAACAGAAGAATCCTCCTCATGTGGACAACACATAACGTTCATCAGTCTGTACATATACTCATTTACACACACACACATACGCACACACACACACACATTCGATCATACACAGATATGTAAATACACAGTTGTGTGCAAAACCATGTCTGCGGCTAAATGAAATAACCAGTTTATTGCAGAAAGGCTGCTCATTTCTGCCTGTTTCTTCAGAGTTAATTCAGCACATGTTCAGTCGGGACAGCAAACAAATGTGAATAGCAGGAACTGTGGTCAAACGTTTGCACACAACTATAAACACGAATACATTCGCACAAGCAGTCACGGACTCCTGCTCATGTAGCGGGAACACTTTATATGTTTGTCATCTCTCATCCAAACCAGGAGTGAAAACAAAAAGGAAAATGCTGCGGAAATGACATTTCATTTGTGAAGGATTAGTTGGTATTTTTATTTTATTTATGTTGTTTTGTTTTTCAGGCTAGTTGCTTTTGCTTGTATTTTTCTCATTTGTTGCTTTGGATAAAGCAGTACAGTGCATCCTAAAAGTATTGATAGCGCTTCACTTTTTCCACATTTTTACATGTTACAGCCTTATTCCAAATGGATTAAATTCATTTATTTCCTCAACATTCTACACACAATCCCCCATAATGACAATGTGAAAAAAGAGTTCTTGAAATTGTTGCAGATTTATTAAAAATAAAAAAGCTGTAAAATCACATGTACATCAGTATTCACAGCCTTTGCTCAATACCTATGCCACAAGCTTGGCACACCTGTCTTTGGGAATTTTTGCCCATTCCTCTTTGCAGTACCTCTCAAGCTCTATCAGGTTGGATTGGAAGCAACGGTGTACAGCCATTTTCAGATCTCTCCAGAGATGTTCAATAGGATTTAGGTCTGGGCTCTGGCTGGGCCACTCAAGGACATTCACAGAGTTGTGCTTCAGATGCCTTTTGGCAAATTCCAGGAGGGGAGTGGCTTCCGTCTGGCCACCCTACCATACAAGCCTGATTGGTGGATTGCTGCACAGATGGTTGTCCTTCTGTAAGGTTCTCCACAAAAGAACACTGGAGCTCAGACAGAGTGACCATCGGGTTATTGATCACCTCCCTGACTAAGGTCCTTCTCCCCCGATCACTCAGCTTAGATGGCCGGACAGCTCTTGGAAGAGACCTGGCGGTTCCAAACATCTTCCACTTACGGATGATGGAGGCCGCTGTGCTCATTGGAACTTTCAGAGCAGAAGAAATGTTTCTGTAACCTTTCCCAGCCTTCTGCCTGGAGACAATCCTGTCTCGGAGGTCTACAGACAATTCCTTTGTCTTCATGCTTGGTTTGTGCTTTGACATGCACTGTCAACCCTGGGACCTCATATAGACAGGTGTATGCCTTTTCAAATCATGTCCAATCAACTGACTTGACCACAGGTGAACTCCAATGAAGCTGCTGAAACATCTCAAGAATGATCAGTGGAAACAGAAAGTACCAAAGGCTGTGAATACTGATGTACATGTGATTTTACAGGTTTTTTATTTTTAATAAATCTGCAACAATTTCAAGAACTCTTTTTTCACTTTGTCATTATAGGGGATTGTGTGTAGAATGTTGAGGAAATAAATGAATTTGATCCATTTTGGAATAAGGCTGTAAGAATAAAAAAAGTGAAGAAAAAATGAAGCTCTATGAATACTTTCCAGATGCACTGTATATGAAAGAGTACACAACAATACATTTACATGTCGATGATTTACTAAAATGAAAATGTGTTTCTATTGAAATTTGGACATGTTTTGTGTGTAGATTGCAAGAATATGCAAAATATGTCGCTTACGCTTGATTTCAGAAAACCCTTTGAATCTATTTTCAGTCTTCAAAATGCTCTTGTGAAAATGAATACGCCTAAAAAAGTGCACCCTTTATACACAAAAGATAAAGAAACACACGTTTTCGCAGTCAGATGATAAAATAAATCAACTAATATTAATTTTTGGCCATTTGTCAGACTGCAAATGGAAGGTCAAGTAGAGAATGCATTGCATTATGGGATGCAGTGTTACATGCAAAGCTCAAAACGAAGTATTTTCATACTGCACAATATACACTCACAAATATACATGTATGATTTATCTGTCCCATCACTGTCACTGCAGTGAGCACATTCATTCTGAGGTCGGCATACTGTACGTCACGGTGTGTGTGTGTGTCTGAGAGAGAGTTTACCGTAGTGTATCTATGGGTGCTTATAAAAAACTATTAACATTTCAACTCTACTTCAGTTACCTCTCCTGTTAGTTTAACATAAAGAAGAAAACACTGGCATAAAAAACGCTATTGCATAAACACAGACATCTATCAACATGAAACACTGAAACAATAGAGTGTGTTGTCTTCACAATAAACATTCTGTCCTCTTTTGCTCATTCATTTCTCCTGTTTGCAGAACGGGAATGATACTGTGACCTTTGTAGCAGTAAAAATGGTGTCTTATGTGTTTAAACTATATGTACTGAAAATCAGTCATCTCTAGTGAATCCTTCCCTGTGATTTTTTCATAATTTCTCAAAATTATTGATATCTCACACACTATATCATACATCATATAATGCAGATATACTGAGGTATGAAAGCTTGAAAGGCTTAAAATCTGGGAATTTGACCTAGAAATATATTATATACACACTCAGTGGAAACTTTTTTAGGTACATATTACTAGTACCGGGTTGGACCCCCTTTTAGCATCACAAAGTTGCTGCAGATTTGTCAGCTGCACATCCATGATGTGAATCTCCCATTTCACCACATCCCAAAGGTGCTTTATTGGATTGAGATCTGGTGATTGTGGAGGCCATTTGAGTACGGTGAGCTCATTGTCATGTTCAAGAAACCAGTCTGAGATGATTCGCACTTTATGACATGGTGCGTTATCCTGCTGTGGTCAGTGTACCCATTTGGGCCCAAAGTGTGCCAAGAAAATATCCCCCACACCATTACACCACCACCACCAGCCTGAACCGTTGATACAAGGCAGGATGGATCCATGCTTTCATGTTATTGATGCCAAATTTTAACCCTACCATTCGAATGTCACAGCAGAAATTGAGACTCATCAGACCAGGCAACGTTTCTCCAATCTTCTATTGTCCAATTGTGGTGAGCCTGTGTGAATTGTAGCCTCAGTTTCCTGTTCTTAGCTGTCAGGAGTGGCACCCGGGGTGGTCTTCTGCTGCTGTAGCCCATCCGCCTCAAGGTTGGACGTGTTGTGTGTTCAGAGATGCTCTTCTGCAGACCTCGGTTGTAACGAGTGCTTATTTGAGTTACTGTTGCCTTTCTATCAGCTGGAACCAGTCTGGCCATGCTCCTCTGACCTCTGACGTCAACAAGGCATTTGTAAACTCCAATTCTCTGTGATGTTTGTGCATGAAAATCCCAGTAGATCAGCAGTTTCTGAAATACTCAGACCAGCCTGTCTGGCACCAACAACCATGCCACGTTCAAAGTCACTTAAATCCCCTTTCTTCCTCATTCTGATGCTCGCTTTGAACTGCAGCAGATCGTCTTGATCATGTCTACATGCCTAAATGCATTGAGTTGCTGCCATGTGATTGGCTGATTAGAGATTTGCGTTAATAAACAGTTGGACAGGTGTACCTAATAAAGTGGCCGATGAGTGTGTATATGTATACTCAAGGCAATTCTCACTTAAAGTTACGTTTATTCAACCAGCAGCGGGAAATGACACAGGCTTCTCCCAAAAGATAGTAAGACGATGTACAAGAATATTTGTCAACTTTTATTTACCTTTGTTTGAACAAAAACTGTAAGTCAGAACTTGTCAGGGGTATGAATTATTTCAGGCTTGACTATATATACAGTTGAAGTCAGAATTATTCGCCCCCCTGTTTATTTTTTCCCCAATTTCTGTTTAACGTAGAGAAGATTTTTCAGCACATTTCTAATCATAATAGTTTTAATAACTCATCTCTAATAACTGATTTATTTTATCTTTGTCATGATGACAGTAAATAATATTTGACTAGATATTTTTCAGGACACTTCTATACAGCTTAAAGTGACATTTAAAGGCTTAACTAGGTTAATTAGGTTAACTAGGCAGGTTAGGGTAATTAGGCAAGTTATTGTATAATGATGGTTTGTTCTGTAGACTATTCAAAACAAATATAGATTAAAGGGGCTAATAATATTGACCTTAAAATGGTTTTTAAAAAATTAAAAACTGCTTTTATTCTAGCCAAAATAAAACAAATAAGACTTTCTCCAGAAGAAAAAATATTATCAGACATACTGTGAAAATTTCTTTGCTCTGTTAAACATCATTTGGGAAATATTTAAAACTGAAGAATCAATCATTTGAACAACTAACTCAAATGTATAGTCTACCAAAGTCACAACTTTTCAGATATTTTCAGATTCGGGATTTTGTCCGTAAACACTTTCCAGGTTTCCCTGCTACACCACCCTCTACCCTGATCGATACCATCTCTAATATCAATCCTGGTCAAAATGGAGCCATCTCTAAAATATACAACTCCTTGCTCACGTCCCATACTTCTACATCTAAAAATTTGTGTTTTATTTGGGCTAGGGATCTTAACATAGACATAGAAGAAGACATTTGGTCAACAATTTTACACAAGGTCCATACATCATCTGTATGTGCTCGTCATGGGATTCTACAGTGCAAAGTAGTCCACAGAGTTCACGGGTCTAAGTGTAAACTGGCTCGCATGTTTCCTGCTATTGATCCAAACTGTGACAAATGTCATGCTGAACCTGCAAATCTAGTTCACATGTTTTGGACCTGTCCAGCTTTGTTTCCTTTTTGGGAGTCTGTTTTTGATTCATTTTTAGCAATTACGTCTAATAATATTAACCCTTCTCCATTAATTGGCCTGTTTGGAGTTCTACGCCCTGACTCTGAGTTATCATTTTATTTTTCTGAATTAATATCTGTCAATATTAGCTAGACGGTGCATTCTCCTCAACCCCCATCCCATAATGGATTAAAGACGCCTTATTTTTTGTTAAATTAGAAAAAATTAAACCTAGTCTTCGAGGTTCAGTGATCAAATTTTCTAACATTTGATTGCCATTCTTGGAGCATGTCAGATCTCTGAGACTTGAGGCAGTTACTGTGGAGTGAATGGTTGCCAATCTTGCACTTTTGTTTTGATCTGTGCCTTCCAGATGAGTATTAGTGCTGCTGATATAACACAAGCATACAACTCTTTCTTGACATAAAACAGGGCTATTCAATTGGCGGCCCGCGGGCCGAACCCGGCCCTCCAAATAGTGTGACCAAGACATCAAAAATAAATATAGTTAAGTCGAAAAGCGGAAGCTATAGTTATGAAGTGATGTGCGCCTGTTCAATACAGCATGAGCTGCAAGCTGCGCAGAGCGTGAGTTACCAATCAGTGAGTGGCGCGGGCAGCCAAAAATATTTGGATATGTTTGTAGAAAAGGCCTTTTTTACTATGCACTGATATCGTCAATAGGGATGCAACGATTAGCCGATTTCACTAATAACTGCGCTTTAATTCGTCACAATTAATCGTAAAGGCTTCTCTAAGCCGCATTTCTGATGCACGGAACAAAACGAAACTGCTGCAGTTAGCTAAAGTTATGCCAAGTTGCCAACTGTGCAAAGTTCCAAGTATGTACACTGAGGCTAATACGCCCGCACACCGGATTAACGCAGCGGCCATTCCCATATCACGTCTTTTCCGCTTGCAAGTTTGTTGTTTCTAATGTAAGAATATATGACAATATGCGCGCACAAGCGGAGCAACGCGCTTGCGTCTTTGCGGGCGCACGCAGTAGAAAACATCTCACGGTGAGAGTTGTGCGTGCCTTTCAGTGCAGTGTAAACAAAAGATATGGAAGACGAATTAATATTAGGATGATTATGTATGCATGAACGCAGATGGCAACAACAGTTCATCTAAATAGCTGACCTAATATAAAGCTTGAATTTACATTAGACCTGATAACCGTCAAACCATGATTATTCTTCAGACTATATAATCGTACAATCAAAATCTACAATTGTTGCATCCCTAATTGTTATGCAGTCCAAAAAATAACATATGAATGTGTCTGAATGTAGAAGAAGCCTACTTCAGCAAAGCACTGCTTTTGTTGTGCTCTGAAATACAACATTTAAAAGTTTGTAAAAAAAAAAAAAGTCTACTGTACAATGCAGTGATGTTATGTAGTTTCAAAATACAATATATTAACATTTTAATGTAGAAAAAGCCAACGTGGGTGTCTTAAGGAGCAAAAATACAACATATATGGGCTCTTATTTTGCTGTTGTGTTATCACTCATATAGCAAGTCATATCTCTCCGGCCCTATGTTTGGGATGCTTTTCATGAACCGGCCCCCATGACAAACTAATTGAATAGCCCTGACATAAAACCACAAGTTTGAAGATCGTGCCACCCCCCCAGCCTATATAGTTTAATATATTTTCCCTTTTCTCTCTCTTTTAATTATTTCTTTTCTTTTATTATGATTGTTTATTTAACTTACACCATGCTGTCAACCTCAACTTTCGGTACTGACCTGTTTATATGCTCAATTTGAAAAATTAATGCACATCACATATTGTTTATGCACATCATATATTGTGTGTCGCACAATATGAGGGTTATAGTGTGGTTTATTTTTATTATTTTAATCAACTTTGTACTGTTATATACTTTTTTTCTATTTGTACTGTTACTGTTTTTTTTAGCTTTGTTTGTTAACTGTCATAAAAATCCAATAAATAAATCTTAAAAAAAGAAGAAGAAAAAAATCAAAGGGGGGCTAATAATTCTGACTTCAACTGTATATATATATATATATATATATATATATATATATATATATATATATATATATATATATATATATATATATATATATATATATATATATATATATATATAATTATTATTAATTAGAATATTGTTTTTTATAAATAGCTGCTATAAATTAAAACCCTTAACGTGCTGATTTATATATGAGATTAGAATACGTGTTAGCTTTGTGTAAGTGGTTTTATGTTTAAGAATAGAATATGGAGTATTCGCTATAATATTTGTAAAGGAAACACGCTCCATATGTGTGCCATTTACATATATTTCAATTAATATGGAAAACGAGTGCATGTTTTCACCAAAACTAATATTGGATTCTTTTTGAAATGTGTGTGTGAAACAATAATTTCCACAAAAAGAAAGTTAGACAGAGAAACTACGGTTTTGGGAAACACTCGTCACTACATCGTTCTTTTCCCAAACGATGCATAGTACTAGTGATGCGCGGATGGCGGTTAAATCCGCGGGCGCTGCGGATAATCCGGGTCGTGTAATAAAAAAATACATTATGATTAATTGCGGGTGGGTCGCGGGTGGCTGTAGCGGGTCATAGCAGTTAACCAGCAAAAAAGCAGAGAGTGGACTTCGCAGA
The DNA here is from genome assembly GCA_903798195.1 of Danio kyathit. NCBI lineage: Eukaryota > Metazoa > Chordata > Actinopteri > Cypriniformes > Danionidae > Danio > Danio kyathit. Next base: position 44,421,827 of record LR812542.1, read on the forward strand.
ATGTGAAGATGAGAGACGCCCAAAATAATGGATGAAGTGCAAGAGTACTGTGCTAACTTCAGTTAGAGGAGTCATCAGAGGGAAATCTGCTATCGCTTACTTACACGGCTGCAGCGCCTTGCAAGGAGAAGTTTGTGCATTCAACAAGCGGTTCGCGCGAACGCTTATTTAGTGCAGCCAGCCGTGTTTTGGAGGCGAGGCTGAATCACCCGAATCCAGGCAGAGTAGATGCTATTCTGTTTTTGCACAGTGTTAAGAAAAGCGCCAAGTACACACAACATAGCTGCCGTCTAGGCTGAAGGGACGCCGTTTTTGTTCTCTTTTTCCTGTATATGTAAAACCTGAATCTGCTGTTAATAACGAACGATCCACTGTGACCTAAGTTGCAGGAGAGGGGAAATAGTGTGTCCGCTTTACTGCTTTTAAGGGAGTTGTAGTCCATAGCGAGGGGCATTGTGGGTAGTGTAGTTCGACACGCATGCTGTGTGATGTGAGCTCTCACTGTGTGCTGTGCGTGCGGTGAATTAGAGGAAGAAAGTTTTATGCGGTTTTGTTTTATGTTTACTTCAGTAATTCCACCCGGGAGCTGTTTTGCACTGTGAACCTGAAAACACTGAAATAAGTAAAAGAAGGGCATGCATCGAGTACTTTTGTCCATCTCATGATTTTCTCCAGCATGAATTAACGAGCTGTTACTCTGCCGCCGGACATTGCAGAGAAAGTTACACCTATCATCATGCTTAAAACAAAGAATTAGAATTATTAAAGTGGCAATCGGGTGCGGATATATATATATATCAGATAAAATAATATGTGCGGGCGGGTGGCGGGTGGATGATTAGAATGAAGGAGCGGATTCGGGTGACATTTGAGCTAATCCGCGCATCTCTACATAGTACTATGATAGTTCAGCGACCTTTTAACAACATCTGTCAAGGACCAAATACATGAAACACCACACAACCAGTACACACAACTCATGCCCTATAATCTCCAGATGACACGTAATAACTTTAACGAATCGTCTTCTCTCAGTTAATTCAGACATCAGCTGGGTTACTCTAACAGTGCTCATTTCGCAGCCTGTTGTTATATGGAAAAGAGGGAAATTTTCCGCTTGCGTTCCACAGAATAGAATAACACACCATGGGTTTGGAACGACATGAGTGCGAGTAAATGAGGAGAAAGCATTCATATTTGGGCGAACTTTCCCTTCACCGACGGACATTTGTTCCTGCCGCAGTAACTCAAGAAAACATGTTAAATATGCACAAAGAAACCAGCTGCATACTGGAGCCGATTATGTTTCTCTCTATAGGACAGATCATGGACGTTTGCTTTATTTAGAGCTAAATTAAAACAAAAAAAAGATCCTTCAGTATCAAAGCAGACATCCGCACGTACGACACAAACCCACAGCTTAATAAGGTCTTGAAAAGTGAAGGGATCCAGGCTGACGATGAAGAAGATTTGAGGTTTTCAGGACTGAAGCGAGAGCAGCATGTGGTGAACACCAGTGTGACCAGAAGAAGCAAACCAGATGTGCACACACTCATTCTGCTCATTTCAACTTTCATATTTGATTGATTAAATTGTGGCTTGGAGAGGAAATGGAATCAGTCCGTGTGTGTGTGCGTGTGTGTGTGTGTGTGTGTGTGTGTGTGTGTGTGTGTGTGTGTGTGTGTGTGTGTGTGTGTGTATGTGTGTGAGATTCAGTGGTGCGTGATTGGAAGCAGTCTTTTTTACGGTCCCTTTAGAAGGCTGACCAACAGGACGATACACACCAAAACAACGCACAGACGACAATAGTTTCAAGTCTCCTGCACTTGCAGGACAGTGGTCAATAATAAAGTTGAGTTCCCATCAATCCCATCATGCTTTGCTGCACTTGCCTTTCTTCTCTTTGCGCTGGAACTTGCGCAGTCGTCGAGTCCAAATGTCCCTCCACTGGATGACCAGGCTGTTTTTGTCGGCCTGCAGTCCCGGGCGCTCGGGGTTTGCCGTGCCCTCGGTGCTGCCCAGGATGAGGAAGCGTTTGCCCATGTGTATCCGCGGACATTTACAGGCCAGATCCTTCATGTGAACCCACAGCATGTGATCGCCTCTTTTCAGCGGGTCTCCGCGACTCTTGTACACAGACATCAGGCTCACCGAAAATTTGGCCCAGTCGCCGACGGTCTCCATGTCTAAAACACTGACCTGAACCGCTACACACACACACACACACATGAGAATCACACATACAGTTGAAATCACAAATATTAGCCACCCTGAATATTTTCCCCAATTTCTGCTTAAAGGAAAGACATTTCCCAACACATTTCTAAACATAATAGTTTAATAACTCATTTCTAATAACTGATTTCTTTTATTTTTGCCATGATGGCAGCACATAAAATTTGACTAGATATTTTTCAAGATACTAGTATTCAGCTTAAAGTGACATTTCAAGGCTTAACTAGGTTAAATAGGTTAAAGTTAGGGTAATTAGACAAGTCATTGTGTAACAGTGGTTTGTTCTGTAGACTATCAAAACAAATATTGCTTAAGGGGACTAATAATATTGAGCTTAAAATGGTTTAAAAGAATTAAAAACTGCTTTTATTCTAGCCGAAATAAAACAAATAAGACTTTCTCCAGAAGAAAATATATTATAGGAAATACTGTAAAAAAATTCCTTGCTCTGTTAAACAGCATTTGGGAAATATTTAAAAAAAGAATAAATGCTCAGAAGGTTAACAAATGTCAGCTGATTTAGATCAAATGCTTCTAAAATAAAAAGCAGCAGAAAGGGAAGCACAGACTGAATATTATTTATTTGAATATGATGTGATAAATGAACCGTACCATAGTCCTTTTTGCAGTATTTCTTCATGTTTATCTTGAGATTTCCCTTCAGTGGTTTACAGTAAGAGTCACAATCTGACAAACAAGCAAACAAACATTTAAATGAGATTAAATGAAAGCATGCTGTGAATCCATGAGAATACACTGTATTTAAAACCAGAATATAAAGCACTGAGAGCTCAACTCTACATTTTAAACAAGAGTTTCACTGTAATTTCAGAAAGTTTTGCATGTGTTGTTTTCATTTCTATCAGAGCAAAAATCTATCTGTCTGTTTGTCTATCCATCCAACCATCCATCCATCCATCCATCCATCCATCCATCCATATTTCTATCTATCTATCTATCCATCCATCCATCCATCCATCCATCCATCCATCCATCCATCCATCCATCCATCCATCCATCCATCCATCTATCTATCTATCTATCTATCTATCTATCTATCTATCTATCTATCTATCTATCTATCTATCTATCTATCTATCTATCTATCTATCTATCTATCTATCTATCTATCTATCTATCTATCCATTCATCCATCCATCTATCCATCCATCTATTCGTCCATCCATCCATCCATATTTTTTTTCTATCTATCTATCTATCTATCTATCTATCTATCTATCTATCTATCTATCTATCTATCTATCTATCTATCTATCTATCTATCTATCTATCTATCTATCTATCTATCTATCTATCTATCTATCTATCTATCCATATTTCTTTCTATCCATCCATCCATCCATCCATCTATCTATCTATCTATCTATCTATCTATCTATCTATCTATCTATCTATCTATCTATCTATCTATCTATCTATCTATCTATCTATCTATCTATCTATCCATATTTCTTTCTATCCATCCATCCATCCATCCATCCATCATCCATCTATCTATCTATCTATCTATCTATCTATCTATCTATCTATCTATCTATCTATCTATCTATCTATCTATCTATCTATCTATCTATCTATCTATCTATATTTCTTTCTATCCATCCATCCATCCATCCATCCATCCATCCATCCATCCATCCATCCATCCATCCATCTATCTATCTATCTATCTATCTATCTATCTATCTATCTATCTATCTATCTATCTATCTATCTATCTATCTATCTATCTATCTATCTATCTATCTATCTATCTATTTATCTATCTATCTATCTATCTATCTATCTATCTAACCTTTCATCCATCCATCCATATATTCATCCATCCATCCATATATCCATCCATCCATCTATCTATTTTAAAAAAAATTTTAATTGCTTTTATTCTGGACGAAATAGAATAAAAACAAATAAAATAATTAAAAATAAAACAAATAAGAAACAACATTATAGGAAATACTGTGAAAAATTCCTTGCTCTGTTAAACATCATTTGGGAAATATCTGAAAAATAAAATAAAAATTGACAGAAGAGCGAACAATTTTGTAAACCCCACAACAAATCTAAACACAGGTGGAGCTGGGGTGGAGGAGGGTCTCAGATAAACACGCAGCACATGCTAGCGTAAAACAACACAGAGGCATTTTGAACGATGAGGGGCAAGCTCATTGGCTGCTGAGGCGACAGCAAGCAATCACATGCGCCATGTAGTGTTATAGGTTAATGACATAAGGGTATATTAGGTGTGACCGATCAGCCTGTGTACGCATAGAGTTTTACCACAGAGCTTTATATTCAAAACTAGCATTGAACTTCATTGGTGGTTTTATTCTAACTAGAATTTATACACTGTTAACCTAAAAAAAATGCTGATTTTTAACCGTATTTTCAACCAGCGAGCTGCTAACAGCTGGTAAAGTTGCTTTAATGAGAGACTTTTGCTGGCGAGTTCAGAGAGCTGTGCTGGTGTTTCTAACAGGGTACTGTGAGAATCTAGAGGGTCTGCAATAGCTGGCATGACATTAGTCTCTTTTTCTGTGTGTGTGTGTGTGTGTGTGTATGTGTGTCAGGCAGTGCGAAGTGTTCACTGACCCAGAAGAGTGCTTGAAAACACACACAATTCCTTGACTTCTCTGCTTTCTCACACACCTCTGTTTCATTTTCACTCATGACAAGGACAGATTGCGAGTTCTCCGCCCCTTTTTTAAAGAGCGAAACACAAACACACACACACACAGAACTGAGCCATACGTCCTCTGTCCTGAACAAGTGTGTGTTTGTGTGCACTAACCTGCAGGCTCCTCTGTAGTGCTGATCACAGCCGTCGGCTTTATAACTGGGATTTCTGAAAGACACAGGACAGTGTGAGTGTGTTTTCCTGTAGACACGGATTCGATTCTCAGGAAATGCATGAACTGTTAAGATGTTGACCTTGATTGAAATGTCATTCAGTGTGGATTAAAGCATCTGCCAAATGCATTGATATACACCCAGCGGCCACTTTATTAGGTACACCTGTCCAACTGCTTAACGTAAATGTCTAATCAGCCAATCACATGGCAGCAACTCAATGCATTTAGGCATGTAGACATGGTCAAGACGATCTGCTGCCGTTCAAAGCGAGCATCAGAATGGGGAAGAAAGGGGATTTAAGTGACTTTAAACGTGGCATGATTGTTGGTGCCAGACGGGCTGGTCTGAGTATTTCAGAAACTGCTGATCTACTGGGATTTTCACGCACAACCATTTCTAGGGTTTACAGAGAATGGTCAGAAAAAGAGAAAATATCCAGTGAGTGGTAGTTCTGTGTGCGCAAATGTCTTGTTGATGCCAGAAGTATGAAGAGAATGGCCAGACTGGTTCCAGCTGATAGTAAGGCAACAGTATCTCAAATAAGCACTCGTTACAACCGAGGTCTGCAGAAGAGCATCTCTGAACAAACAACACGTCCAACCTTGAGGCGGATGGGCTACAGCAGCAGAAGACCACACCGGGTGCCACTCCTGTCAGCTAAGAACAGGAAACTGACGCTACAATTCACACAGGCTCACCAAAAATGAACAATAGAAGATTGGAGAAATGTTGCCTGGTCTGATGAGTCTCAATTTCTGCTGACACATTCGGATGGTTGGGTCAAAATTTGGCGTCAACAACATGAAAGCATGGATCCATCCTGCCTTGTTTCAGAGGTTCAGGCTGGTGGTGGTGGTGTAATGGTGTGGGGGATATTTTCTTGGCCCACTTTGTGCCCATTAGTACCAATTGAGCATCATGTCAACGCCACAGCCTACCTGAGTATTGTTGCTGACCATGTCCATCCCTTTATGACCACAGTGTACTCATCTTCTGATGGCTACTTCCAGCAGGATAACGCGCCATGTCATAAAACGCGAATCATTTCAGACTGGTTTCTTGAACATGACAATGAGTTCACTGTACTCAAATGGCCTCCACAGTCACCCGATCTCAATCCAATAGAGCAGCTTTGGTATGTGGTGGAATGTGAGATTGGCATCATGAATGTGCAGCCGACAAATCTGCAGCAACTGCGTGATGCTATCATGTCAATATGGAGGAAAATCTCTGAGGAATATTTCCAGTACCCTGTTGAATATATACCAACCCGGTACTAGAAGGGTGTACCTAATAAAGTGGCCGGTGAGTGTTTAAGACTGTATATGGTCAAATATATTAGCTATAATTTAATATATGTGTTCATATATGGTCATATTATTCTAATTTGTAAGCTGCCAAATGATTACATGTAATAACTACTAAAAAGTAACAAAACAAAATGTAAAAATAAAACAGAAAATATAACATGCATATTTATTAATTAATTTTCTTTTCAGCTTAGTCCCTTTATTATTCTAGGGTCGCCACAGCGGAATGAACCGCCAACTTATCCAGCATATGTTTTACGCAGCGGATGCCCTTCCAGCGGCAACCCATAAATGGGAAACACCCATTCACAATCATTCACACTCAAATCAATTTAAGCCTACCCAATTCACCTATAGCACATGTCTTTGGACTTATGGGGGAAACCGGAGCATCTGGAGGAAACCCACGCGAACATGGGGAGAACATGCAAACTCCACACAGAAATGCCAACTGACCCAACCGAGGCTCGAACCAGTGACCTTCTTGCTGTGAGGCGAACGTGCTACCCACTGCGCCGCCATATTTATTCATACCACATAAATTGAATTATGTCTTTATATGCAAAAGTTTTTCTATTAGGGTTCGGGACAGGATTGAATATTAGTGATAGTCTTTGTAGAAGTCTCCATGTAGTGAGAAACATTAGGTGTGTGTGACTCACTGATGCACGGGGCGACGGGCGATCGACTCTGCTGATAGCCTTTAGCACAGCGGTTACAGGTGATGCCGGTCACTCCGTCTTTACATGGGCACTGACCCGTCGTCTGGTTACACGTCTTACCTGCAGCTCCCACCGGATGGCAGTCACATGCTGAAGAGAGATAGAGAGAGAGAGAGAGAGAGAGAGAGAGGGGGGAAAAAAGAGAGAGAGATGATCAGCTCTGGCACACAAGCAGAATGGAGGTCCAAATAATGGCCTGAGTCCCGTCTGGAGCCGTAAACACTGCCATGACATTCAATCTGTCACACACACTATTGTCACTGTCAATTAATTTTCTTTTCGGGTTAGTCCCTTTTATCATCAGGAGTCGCCACAGCGGAATGAACCGCCAGCGCATGTTTTTATGTAGCGGATGCCCTTCGAGCTGCAACCCATCCCTGGGAAACACCCATACACTCTCACGTTCACACACATGCTCATACACTACGGATAATTTAGCTTACCTAATTCACCTATAGCGCATGTGTTCAGACTGGGGGGAAACCGGAGCACCCGGAGGAAACCCACGCCAACATGGGGAGAACATGCAAACTCCACACAGAAATGCCAACTGGGCCAGCCAGGGCTCAAACCAGCAACCTTCTTGCTGTGAGGCGACATCGCTACCCACTGAGCCACCACGCCACCCCTTGTATTTAATTTTCAAACACACTCATATGCACACACTCAGACATCTATCTTATTTACAGAGTCAGATGGCTCAGTGCTCGATTACATTATGAGCTGTATTACTGGAATTACACATAGTAACCAAACTCACACACAACAACAAACAGAGTCACAGCATGGAAAACAGCTTTCATGCACACCGTGACAGACTCCAGCGCTCTCACTGGACTCACATTACAGTAGAGAAAAGACATTCAGACAGTTGCAGTGCATGTCTCTGAAAACTATTGGAAAAAAGGTCAAATATTTGAATGGCTGGCAACAATGGACAATTAAAGGGACAGTTCACATAAAAATGTCCATTCTGTCATCATTTACTCACTTGTTCCATTTCTTTATTTTGTTAAACACAAATAAAGATGTTTTGAAGAAAGCTGAAAACCTGTAACCATTGACTTCAATAAAAGGAAAAATCAATACTATGAACGGGGAATGGTTACCGGTTTCCAACATTCTTCTAAATATCTTATTTTTATTACATTTTTTAAATTTTATGTAATTTTTAATTTAATTTGATTTAAAATTTTATTGTATTTTTTAGTTTTTATTTCATTTTATATCATTTTTATTTTATTTTTAATTATTATTTTTTTTATTGAATTTTTATTGAAAATTATTTAATGTAATTTTTTTACTTAATTTTTTTTACTTAATTAAATTTTTTTACTTAATTAAATTTTTAATTTAAGTTAATTTTTTATTTAATACAATTTTTTATTTACTTTAATTTAATTAAAATCTTTATTATTTTTTTATTTCATTTTAATTTTATTTTTAATTTTATTTAATTTTAATTTTTTAATTAAATAAATTTTTTGTTTTATTTTATTTTTATTTAAATTTTTTATTTAATTTATTTCATTTCATTTTTAATTCAATTTAATTTAATTTTAAATTAATTTAATTTAATTAATTTTTTTATTTTATTTTATTTTATTTTATTTTATTTTAAATTTAAATTTTTAATTAAATTTTTAATTAAATTTTTATTTTTTTCATTTTATTTAATTTTTTATTTAATTTTATTTTTAATTAAAAACAATTGTTAATTTAATAAAAACTTTAATTTAATTTAATTTAATTTTTATTTAACTTTATATTATAAACAGAAGAAAGATAGTCATAAAGGTTTGGAACAAGTGTAGAGTGAGTAAATGATGACAGAATTGCAATTTTTGAGTGAACTACCTCCCTTTAAACACAACCAGGGCAGGAGGTTGAATAAGAGATTGTATTGTATTAATAGATAAAGTGCTGGTATATGATTGAGGTGGCTCAAAGCAGATGAAATAATGTTAAATGTTGTGTTAAATATTAAATGCTATCGTGTTTGATCATGTCTACATGTGTAATGTGTACTGATGCAAGAATGTGTGTTTTCTTTCTTTGTCAAGACTCTCAAAACACACACAGATAAAAACTGAACAGCTGTGGAGGCTGCAGGTGAGAGCTAGAGGATCCAGAGACTGAGCTGTGACTTCATCTGCGTGTGTGTGTGTGTGTGGAATGTGCGGAATTCTCAGGTGCTGTATCACAGTAACACTGATACGAGGTCTCAGCACTCAACATGGACGTTATCAAATTAACACTGGCAACACAACAAAAGAGCTCCTGACTGATGCTCACACACACACACGCACACGCACACACACACACACACACACACACACACACACACAGTTTCTATGTGTTGTGATATGTTTATTTTTTGTAACTGTCCTATGCTGACTTTCCTGGGTAAGCAAATAAGTAATAAATAATTATGTAATTAAGTAAGTACATAAGAAAGTAAAGAAACGTAAGTAAGTTAGTAATAAATTAGTAAATAAGTAAACAAAAGAAAATAAGTAATTGAATAAACAAATAAGTAAATAAGTGAGAAAATAAGTAAATAAATAAATAAAATAAGTAAATAAAAAATAAGTAAACAAGTAAGCAAAAGTAAATAACTAAATAAGTAAACAACTAAATAAGTAGGTAAACAAAAGTAAATAAGCAAATGAATGAACAAATAAGTAAATAAGTAAGAAAATAAGTCAATAGGTAACAGGTGAATAAATAAGTAAAAATGTAAGTAAATAAGAAAATAAGCAAATATATAAATAAGTAAATAAGTAAATGATTGAATAAATAAAGTAAATAAGTAAACAAAAGTAAGTAAATAAATAAACAAATAAATGAGTAAGTAAATAAGTAAGAAAATAAGTAAATAAGTAAATAAATAAGTTAATAAGTAAATAAATGAGTAAATAAGAAAATAAGTAAATAAGCAAATAAATAATTAAATAAATGAGTAAATAAGAAAATAAGTAAATAAATAAGAAAATAAGTAAATAAATAAGTAAATAAGTAAATAAATAAGTAAATAAGAAAATAAGTAAATATATAAGTAAATAACAACAAATAAGTAAATAAATAAGTAGGTAAACAAAAGTAAATCAGTAAATGAATAAACAAATAAGTAAATAAGTAAGAAAATAGGTCAATAAGTGAATAAATAAGTAAAAATGTAAAAAAGTACATTAAGTACAAGTAAATAAGAAGATAAGTAAATAAGTTAACAAAAGTAAATAAGTAAGAAAATAAATAAATAAGTAAATAAGTGAATGAATAAATAAATTAATATATGAATAAGTAAATAAATAAGTAAATATGTAAACAAAAGTAAATAAGTAAATAAATAAACAAATATGTAAATAAATAAATAAATAAGTAAATAAGTAAGCAAACAAAAGTAAATTAGTAAATGAATAAACAAATAAGTTAATAAGAAATTAAGTAAATAAGTAAATAAATAAGTAAATAAGTGAAAAAATAAGTAAATAAGTAGGAAAATAAGTAAACAGGTAAATAAATAAGCAAATAAGTAAATAAATAAGTAAATAAGAAAATAAGTAAATAACTACATAAATAAATAAGTAAATAAAAGTAAATAAGTAAGAAAATAAATAAATAAGTAAATAAGTATAAGTAAATAAGTAAACAAAAGTAAATAATTAAATAAGAAAATAAATAAAGTAAATAAGTATAAGCAAATAAGTAAGTGAATGAATAAAAAAGTAAATAGGTAAGAAAATAAGTAAATAAGTAAATAAGAAAATAAATAAGTAAATAAGAAAATAAATAAGTAAATAAATAAGTAAATAAGTAAATAAATAAGTAAATAAGAAAATAAGTAAGTAAATAAATAAGTAAATAACAAAATAAATAAGTAAATAAATAAGTAAATAAGTAAATAAATAAGTAAATAAGAAAATAAATAAGTAAATAAGAAAATAAAAAAGTAAATAAATAAGTAAATAAGTACGAAAACAAGTAAATAACTAAATAAGTAAATAAGAAAATAAATAAGAAAATAAATAAGTAAATAAGAAAATAAATAAGTAAATAAATAAGTAAATAAGAAAATAAGTAAATAAATAAGTAAATAAGTAAGAAAACAAGTAAATAACTAAATAAGTAAATAAGTAAACAAAAGTAAATAAGTAAATACATAAGAAAATAAATAAATAAATAAGCAAATGAGTATAAGTAAATAAGTCAATGAATAAAAAATAAGTAAATAAAAAAATCAGTACATAAATAAGTAAATAAATTAGTAAATAAGTAAATGAGTAAGAAAATAAGTAAGTACATAAATAAATAAATAAATAAATAAGTAAATAAGTAGGTAAATAAGTAAGTAAATACTGGGTTCATACACATTTTACTACTAAAATTCCAAGACTTTTCCAGAACTATCAAGTACATTTTTATGATGTAATGTTTATGTAATATCTACATATATTATACATATCTACACTTTAATCTTTGAGTGAAAATCCAAATAAACCTGTTAAATCATCTGGTGAAATTGTATTCGCATCGCAATATATATCACAGAAATACAAAATATGGCAACGTCAGATTTTTGCAATATCGCGCAGCCCTAATTCAAGTGTACAGATATTTGTTCAACTAATTACCTTGACTTTTCCAAAACTTTGTGGGCTTTTCTGTTTTTCCAAAACTTTTCCAGGCCTGAAAAATGCCATGTCAAAATCCATGACTTTTCCAGGTTTTCCATAACCGTATGAACCCTGTAGTAAATAATAAAATAAAATAATAAAATAAAATAAATAAATAAATAAATAAACAAATGAATAAAATAAATAAATAAAATAAATAAATAAAATTAAATAAATAAATAAAAAATAAAATAAAATAAAATAAAAAAATAAAATAAAATAAAATAAAATAAAATAAAATAAAATAAAATAAAATAAAATAAAATGATCAGCTCTCAGGAAGCAGAAGTTTTGCCCTGCCTGTAATTCACCATTATAGAAAACCGTCCACTTACAGTATACGCATCGACTTTTCCTTCCAGAATTTCTCAACTTACAAGACGAGGGATGTTTTAATGTGCGCAGCCTCTGATGTGTGTTTTCTTCCTCGGCTGTGTTTGCTTTGGCCGCAGTGACGGAGGATGATATATGAGCTTCATGCACAGCCCATCCAACACACAGCGGGGCTCCGTGCGCTTTTATTCAACTCGGCTCTATTTTTAGACTCTAATTTATATATTTGTGTGCTACTGATTTTATGTGGAAAATACAGCGCGGAAAACATTTGACACACATTAATACCCATTTAACCTATTCATAAACACTGTGTTTATAAACCAGAGTCAGAAAATAAACATGAGTGACTCTTATGTCATGGAGTAAAGTTATGAAATCATATCTGTCAGCAGTTTTCAGGATGCAAAACAAATGAAACAGTTCATAAATGGTCATAAACGTCTAAGATTGAGCTAAGATTGTGCTAATTGTAGAAAAATTTCAATTGTAGTGTGTAAGCAATTGAAAAAACTGTCACCTGATATAGAAACATTGGAAGTCAATGTAATGTCCTCACTAAGAAAGTGAAACAAACCTGTGAGTTTGTGCGTGTGTTACCTTTGCATGCCCGGCGGTGTGTGATGGCTTTGCCCATGTCCCTATAGAATCCCTCTTTGCAGTAATGGCAGTGGCGTCCAGCAGTGTTGTGTCTGCAGTTCATACACACTCCTCCACTCTTTCGGCCTGACAGCTTGTACAACTCCATGTTAAAGCGACAGCGTCGTGCATGAAGGTTACAATTACACGCTATGAAGAAACACACATAGTAAACATCACTGTTAGAAAGTGTGTGAAGGTTACAGTTACACGCTATGAAGAAACACACATAGTAAACATTACTGTTAGACATTTCTGTATTGTGCCCAGTTATTTACTGTATTTCACCCAGCATAATACCGCAAATTATTTTTTACAGTAAATAACTGCACCTTCCCTTGCATTATGGGAATATACTGTAATGTCAGACAACACATACACAGTGGCAGATTTAGGCATGGGCAATACAAGCGATCGCCCAGGGCGGCATCTTGCTGGGGGAGACGGTGCAATAAAAAAAGCTAGTAAAAGTTTTGAGATAAGATTTACTTAGTAAATAAATAAGTAAATAAAAAAGTAAATGAGTAAATAAATAAGAACATAAATAAGTAAATAAGTTAGCAAATAAAAAAGTAAACAAAAAAGTAAATGAGTAAATAAATAAGAACATAAATAAGTAAATAAGTTAGTAAATAAATAAGTAAATAAGTTGATAAATAAATAAGTAAATAAGTAAGTAAATAAGTAAATAAATAATTAAATGAGTACATAAATAAGTAAATGAGTAAATAAATAAGTACATAAATAAGTAAATAAGTTAGTAACTAAATAAGTATATAAGTAAATAAATAAGTAAATAAATAATTAAATGAGTAAATAAATAAGTACATAAATAAGTAAATAAGTTAGTAACTAAATAAGTATATAAGTAAATAAATAAGTAAATAAGTTAGTAAGTAAATAAGTAAATGAGTAAATAAATAAGTAAATAAGTTAGTAAATAAATAAGTAAATAATTAAGTAAATAAGTAAATTAGTTAGTAAGTAAATAAATAAATAAGTAAATAAATAAGTTAGTAAATAAATAAGTAAATAAGTAACAAGGTAGTAAGTACATAAGTTTGTAAGTAAATAAGTAAATATTTAAGTAAAAAAGTAAATAAGGTAGTAAGTAAATAAGTAAATAAATAAGTACATAAATAAGTAAATAAGTTAGTAACTAAATAAGTATATAAATGAATAAAGAAGTAAATAAGTTAGTAAGTAAATAAGTAAATAAATTAGTAAATAAGTAAATGAGTTATTAAATAAGTAAAAAAATAAGTTAGTAAGTAAATAAGTAAATAAATAAGTAAATAAATAAATGAGTTAGTAAATAAATAAGTAAATAAGGTAGTAAGTAAATACGTACATAAGTTAGTAACTAAATAAGTATAAAAGTAAATTAATAAGTAAATAAGTTAGTAAGTAAATAAGTAAATAAATAAATGAGTTAGTAAATAAATAAATAAGTAAATAAATAAGTAAATAAGGTAGTAAGTAAATACGTACATAAGTTTGTAAGTAAATAGTTAAGTAAATAAGCAAATTAGTTTGTAAGTATATAAGTAAATGAGTTAGTAAATAATTAAGTAAATGTTATTAAATAAATAAATAAGCTAGTAAGTAAATAAGTAAATAATTAAGCCGAAAAGAAAATGAATGAATGAATAGACTATATAATTACTGCTGTCAAATGGTTAATTGCAAAAATAAAACATCCAAAATAAAAGATTGTTTTATAAATTTACAAATATAAATATTCTTTTTTCTCAAATATATACATGTATGTGTGTATTTAGGTTTATTTTATTATATTTATTTATTTATTATGTAAATACAACTATTTTAAATGCGATATATATATATATATACTGTATATACTTTTGCATTTATCTTTCTATATGTTTACATACAGTTTAGTCAGAATTATTAGCGCCCCTTTGAATTTTTTTTTCTTTTATAACATTTCCCAAATGATGTTTAACAGAGCAAGAAAATTTTCACAGTATGTCTGATAATGTTTTTTCTTCTGGAGAAAGTCTTATTTGTTTTATTTCGGCTAGAATATAAGACGTTTTAAATTTTTTGAAACCCAATTTAGGGTCAAAATCTTCTCTTCGTTAAACAGAAATTGGGGGAAAAAATAAACAGGGGGACAAATAATTCTGACCTCAACTGTATATCTTCTTTTCATCTACATTTCATATGAACATTTTTAGGATTTAACATGCCAGTATGTTTCTTCATATTTAAGTGTGTGTGTGTGTGTGTGTGTGTGTGTGTGTGTGTGTGTGTGTGTGTGTGTGTGTGTGTGTGTGTGTGTGTGTGTGTTATTACAGGGCCAATTTGTATGGAATTCTGTGGTTAATGAAACCTGCTCGGGCCATTCCCTCACACACACCATCTGCTGCTCTGTGTGTGTGAGAGTGTGTGTTGGGGCTCATGAAGAGGGGGTGTAATTTCGGGCGGATTCTGGGCTAAAGTCAACAGGGTGAGATTACAGCAAATTCAGCTCGGTAAACGTCTGCAGGCGATGTGTGTGTGTGTGTGTGTGTGTGTGTGTGTGTGTGTGTGGTGTGTGTGTGTGTGTGTGTGTGTGTGTGTGTGTGTGTGTGTGTGTGCGTGTGTGTGTGTGTGTGTGTGTGTGCATGTGTAAGCGTGAGCATGTGTATATTTGTGTGTGTGTATAAGTGTGTATATGTACTGTATGTGTTTGTGTGTGTGAGAGAGAGAGCTTGCATGTGTGTGTGAGCTTGCATGTAAGAGCGTGTGTGTGTGAGCTTGCATATGTGTGTGTGTGTGTGTGTGTGTGTGTGTGTGTGTGTGTGTGTGTGTGTGTGTGTGTGTGTGTGTGTGTGTGTGAGCGATGTAAGGGTGTGTGCATTTCTCCAGATGAAATTCCAAACATGTGACAGAAAGAACACAGATTCACACCCAAATAAAAAGCTACACACACACACACACACACACACACTCAAAAAAGCGAGTGAATTATGAAAGCACGCAGTCTGAATGTTAGCACTTTGAGGGCGTCTCCAGATGGGGGTCTGATCTGGAAGCGAGCGCAGGTTTTTCTGATATCTCTGAGCGCCGCGTTTGTGCCTTGAGCGCGGTACTTAATCTAAAGTTGTTCCAAGGGTCTTTCTCAATGGCACCCTTCCTCTATTACAAGAGCTTTCCAAACACAGCTGAAAGCACTCAAACCTATTAACCTGAGGTTAGAGCAAACCCAGAGCTCCAAATTCATTTATGTAGAACAGGACCGCTAGTTTGATGGAGCGCACGCTACAGGTATGCACAGAACTACACCCAAAAACACATTTCTGGCCCACCCCACTGGGGTCTCACAGCTCCTTTTGTGCAGATTAGAATGTAGACACGGTTAACTCCACATATGCTTCAGATTGTGAGCTCAAAATTTCTATTACAAATGAACAACTAGCGGATTATATATAGATTATATGTAATCTGCAATCAGATTACACAAATCAAATATTTGTTATCAGAGTAAACTACTTTGTAAAGTATTCATAATCAGATTACAGTTACTTTTTATGGATTACATTATTACATAATATAAACACACTACAGCTTTTACAGCTCATTTTTTGAAGATTAGAATGTAGACACTTTTAACTGGACATGTGCTTCAGATTATTCATTCATTTCTTTTCGGTTTAGTCCCTCATTTCTCAGGGGTCACCACAGCGGAATGAACCGCCAACTATTCCAGCATATGTTTTAAGCAGCGGATGCCCTTCCAGCTGCAACCCAGTACTGGGAAACACCCATACACTCTCACATTTACACACACACACACGATACAATACACCTGTCCAACTACTCGTTACTGCAAATTTCTAATCAGCCAATCACATGGCAGCAACTCAATGCATTTAGGCATGTAGACATGGTCAAGACGATCTGCTGCAGTTCAAACCGAGCATCAGAATGGGGAAGAAAGGTGATTTAAGTGACTTTGAACGTGGCAAGTTTGTTGGTGCCAGACGGGCTGGTCTGAGTATTTCAGAAACTGCTGATCTACTGGGATTTTCACACACAACCATCTCTAGGGTTTACAATGAATGGTCAGAAAAAGAGGAAATATCCAGTGAGTGGAAGTTCTGTGGGCGCAAATGCCTTGTTGATGCCAGAGGTCAGAGGAGAATGGCCAGACTGGTTCCAGCTGATAGAAAGGCAACAGTAACTCAAATAAGCACTCATTACAGCCGAGGTCTGCAGAAGAGCATCTCTGAACACACAACACGTCCAACCTTGAGGCAGATGGGCTACAGCAGCAGAAGACCACACCGGGTGCCACTCCTGTCAGCTAAGAACAGAAAACTGAGGCTACAATTCACACAGGCTCACCAAAACTGGACAATAGAAGATTGAAGAAACGTTGCCTGGTCTGATGAGTCTCCATTTCTGCGGCCACATTCGGATGGTCGGGTCATCAACATGAAACATGGATTCACCCTGCCTTGTATCAATGGTTCAGGCTGGTGGTGTAATGGTGTGGGGGATATTTTCTTGGCACACTTTGGGTCCATTAGTACCAATTGAGCATCATGTTAACGCCACAGCCTACCTGATTATTGTTGCTGACCATGTCCATCCCTTTATGACCACAGTGTACCCATCCTATACGTCATGTAATGAAGCATGAATCATCTCAGACTGTACTCAAATGGCCTCCACAGTCACCCGATCTCAATCCAATAGAGCATCTTTGGGATGTGGTGGAACTGGAGATTCGCATCATGGATGTACAGGCAACAAATCTGCAGCAACTGTGTGATGCTATCATGTCAATATGGAGCAAAATCTCTGAGGAATATTTCCAGTACCTTGTTGAGGTACCTTGTGTTCCAGTATCTATGCCACGAAGGATTAAGGCAGTTCTGAAGGCAAAAAGGGGTCCAAGCCGGTACTAGTAAGGTGTACCTAATAAAGTGGCCAGTGAGTGTAATTAAAATTGGAATACACTAATTATTTTTGCATGCAAAACTCATGATGTCAGGGTTTTCTTAGCATAACACAATTTTACCATTTTATGCAAAAAAGAATTAATAACACTTTATAATAAAGTTGTGTACTTATTTCCCAGTACTGGGTTGCAGCTAAAAGGGCATCCGCTGTGTAAAACATATGCTGGATAAGTTGGCAGTTCATTCCGCTGTGGCGACCCCGGATTAATAAAGGGACTAAGCCGAAAAGAAAATGAATGAATGAAGTTAATCTTAGTAATGCATTTACTAACACAAACAAAACAATGAACAACACATTTATTACAGTGTTTGTTCATGTTAGTTAATGAAAATACAGTCGTTTATTGCTAGTTCATGTTAACTCACAGTGCATCAACTAATGAATTTGTATTTTAATAATGCATTAGTAAATGTGGAACTATAATTAATAAATGCTGCACATGTATCATTCATAATTACTTAATTTTAGTAAATGCATTTAGTAATGAAACCTTATAGTAAAGACTCTTCTAAACGAGCGACAATTTGAGGCCTCAATCATACTTGTAGCACAAAAGGTAAGGATAATGGTGCTGTTTGATTAAATAACTAGCCTAAAGTGAGAGCAGCGGTGATGGTAATCCTTGTCTTAGTGAACGCCCCTAATAAAAAAACCGCAGAACAACACCTTCCACAGAACATCACCTGTGCGCTTTAACACATACACACATATGTTTTATCAACTAAGAATAACAGCTCATTTAAAATTCCGTCCCTGGTTTTTATGTGAGCATAAATATCAGAACATTTGGCTCACAGGTGTTTTTAATTGATCAGGCGTTTCCTGTTGCGTAGATTGTTCACACATGAAAGAGTGGTGAAGTCTCAAGTCCTGCTCAGGTCTTTTGTTTTGCCTGTGAGAGAAAAGCAAGTGGATTTCGGTTGCCAGAAGCACGAAGAAATTTGGTTAAAAGTCATAACACGAGGGTTTGGGTGTAGTCAAAACAGACGTTTGGCAGAGAAGCTAATTGGAAACTAAAGCTGCCCGAGCTACAAGCTACTCATAATTTGAATTACAAAGAAATGTCTGACTTGTCTGAAATTATTTTAGCTTTTTTGAAGTTGCAAGAGAGACTGGAGGCTTAGTGGTTAGCACTGTCGCCTCACAGCAAGAAGGTCACTGGTTCGAGTCCCGGCTGGGCCAGTTGGCATTTCTGTGTGAAGTTTGCATGTTCTTTCCGGGTTTCCTCCGGGTGAGGAAGCTTACTAGCATGTTGTTCGGTTAACTTACACAATGAATCAAAGAAATAATATACATGGCTTATCAAATTGCAAATAATGGTTAAAATGCCTTTACTTTATGTTCAGTTAATCATGAACCATGTGTTTGCTCATGCTTAACTGATGTATAATTGTGAACAAGTTAATCATGATTTACAAGTTTAACTGAGCTTAACTAATGCATAATTCAGGACCCTTAAAATGTTTAGTTAACCATTATTACTAGTGCTTTTGTTTTTAACTAAAGCTTAATTGTGAACAAATTAACCATTAACTAATGCTTAGTTAATGCATTCTTTCGGACTCTTAAAATAACGTAAGATAGCTACCATAGTATCTTGTAAAATAACTAGTATACCTAGTAACTAGTAAAATAAAATTTACTGTCATCATGGCAAATTAAAAAGACATCAGTTATTAAAAATAGGTAATTATGTTTAAAAATGTGTTGAAATCTTCATTAAACCTCAATTGCAATTTCAAAAAAGGGTCAATAATTCTGATGTTAACTGTTGTGAAATGTCTGTATGAACAAATGTGATTTAAAACCTTTCCATTGACAGAAAAAGGAAGTTTAGCAGATCAAATATCTACATTTAAATCTAAAATATAACAATGACAGCTGTTATATTTCATGTTTAAAGGTGCAGTATGTACGTTTGACACCCAGTGGTTGAACTGGGTATTGCACGCCTGGTTCAAAACACATGCAAGCGCAGGTTGCCAGATTGACAATATCAACAGAAGTGTGCTTGACTATCGAGCCTAAAGGCTGATTTAAGACTGATTTAAACAGTGTTATAAATAAAAGCAACGTGATAGAAGGAATATTTTCTATATTAAAGGGAGTTTTGTCCGAACCAACACCTGAAATTTATATTTAGAAACAGCTTGTACTTGCAGATGAACAACGGGAAAAACTGACAATGTTTACCTCAGGTACACCTCATGTGCTTTATTCATTGTTAAATTAGACCCCATAGTTTTTCACGATTTTTGTGATAAATATGACTGATTTTGTGGTGGTAATTTCCAGAAATTTGCAGACAATTTTGCAATTTAAAAAATATATAAATATGAACATTTTTATATATATATATATACAGTTGAAGTCAGAATTAAAAAATTAAAAACTGCTTTTATTCTAGCCGAAATAAAACAAATAAGATTTTCTCCAGAACAAAAAATATTATCATACATACTGTGAAAATTTCCTTGCTCTGTTAAACAATCATTCATCCATTTATTTTCTTTTTGGCTTAGTCCCTTTATTAATCTGGGATCGCCACAGCGGAATGAACCGCCAACTTATCCAGCACATGTTTTATGCAGTCAATTTAGCTTACCCAATTCACCTGTACCGCATGTCTTTGGACTTGTGGGGAAACCTGAGCACCCGGAGGAAACCCACGCGAACACAGGGAGAACATGCAAACTCCACACAGAAATGCCAACTGACCCAGCCGATCTGACATAATGACAATGACACTAATCATTGGTCTCTTGTCAAGACAATATCTAAAACAGATCTAAAACAATAGGGATTAAGCCAAAGAAAGGTTGTATAACTCTTATTTTTATCCACAATCTTACTTTCTCTCAGATTTCACTCACCGGAGAATGACATGTACCTCAATCAGGACATGCGTTAGGGCTTCCCCTACCATAATATATCTAAAAGACAGATTGCAGTAAAACTCAAAGGCAGGGAAGCGTTTTCTCTTGTTAAATGAAATAAAGAGTTCACGAAAATATTTATAGATTTTACGCACACTATAATACCAGCCATACATGTAAAGCCCAAATAATGTCCTTCAATTCGGTCACATCCAGCAGTCGCAAAAAACTAGAGGGTCTGATAAATGCTAATAATGTGAGTTTGAATGCCATCTCACACGACATGTATTGCCATACTACTGAAAACAGCAGCAGATAGTTCACCTCAGATCTGGAAAATAAAATAAACTGTTTGAAACTGAGCTTTAGATCTGTGAGTCAGTGCAAGCCAACACATATCAGTGATTCAGCATCTACATTTAATAATGCTAAAGAGGTTTAATATGTATTAATCAGATTATAAACCTTACCATTTCGTTGGAGTGCAGTCAGAGGCGGTTCTAGTTTAAATTGCACCCTGGGTGAACCACCCCATACACCCCTGCCCCCCCTAATTATAACAATTTATTCATATTTATTATTATTAATATTATTATACAATTATTATTCTAAATAAATAACAGAAATCAATCCTAAATGTTACTGGAAAACAATGTAGCAACTGGAGTGATATGCTTAGATCACTTAAGGAATCTTTTGCATGAATATTAATTATGATAATTCTATAAATACAAAAAATTAATATGTTTTATAGAATTATCTTAGACCCGACTCATGAGTGAGAATTAATGTTATGAAGTCCTACCTCCCTGTCTCTTTATCCCTCCTTTCTGCTTTATAGCCACGCTTAGTGAAAGTAACATCACCATCATATTACACAAACTTTAGTTATGTTTAGTTATGTTATATTTAGCGTGCCGACATCTCTGCACAAAAGGCTGTTACTCCGGTTTCACAGCACATAAGCGGCGCATATTTTATCGGCGTGCATGCAAACAACCGGGAGCACGTGTGAGGCGCGCGGGAATGGTTTTCTGTGCACATGTGTCGGTTTGCTTTTACCAGCGTTGTTTCGGTTGCACATAGAGAATAACAAACTTGCGTGTGCAAAAAATGCCAAATGTGAATGCCCCCTAACGTCTTTATTCTGGGATTGCCACTCTAAATTTAAAATAATACACTTGCATAAAGTTAATTGTATTACAATGCTTTTACTAGGGGATGTTTTTTTTTTTTTTTTTTTTTACCGTCTCCTCGTGCCTCCCCCAGTAAGATGCTTCCCCGGGTGATCTCTCATATTGCCCATGCCTAAATCCGCCACTGCAGTAGTGCAATAAGTAAGTGCACTATTCTGTGCTTCTGAATGGCTGTATTTAAATTTCTGTCATGTTTCGTCTGGTGCAAACAGCCAAATTGCTCATCACTGCAAATCTCATCACGTAGTGTGTTGTTAGGACACAGGGTTACAATATAACCTGCTCACCTCATGTTTATATTCATAATATTTATATTATTTGCTAATTAATAATCACCTCATGTGGAACTCTGAATCTGCGTCTCATTTTGGAGTCTGTTACTGTCCACCAGAGGTCGCAATTCGGTCAAGGACGCATACTTTGAGAGCCTTCCTGACCGAATGAATTAAATACACTGTTTTTCACCAAGGCAACCTGGGGTGCTAAAATATAATTGTCTAAACTTGCAGTGGGCGGGTTAAAGTGACCAAATCAAAGACAGCCGTTCCGGCACGTAACGCACATTTTCAAAGCGAATATCTGACTTCAGCATTGATTTTCAGATAAACAAGAATGTTCACTTGGCATGTTTCTTAAATATCTGCAAACTTTTTTAATGGTATTTTTAATGGTAAATATGATCATGTCACTCCTATTTTATCCTCCTTACACCGGCTGCCTGTTAAGTTCGTATTGATTTTAAAATATTGCTTCTTACCTATAAAGCTTTAAATAATGTAGCTCCTGTTTATCTAACCAACCTCCTGTCTGGCTACAATCCGAGACTCCAAGACGCTACAAGATCTCAAAACTCAAGGCTTCTGGTAGTACCTAGAATAGCAAAGTCGAGTAAAGGAGGTCGAGCCTTCTCATTTATGGCTCCTAAACTCTGGAATAGCCTTCCTGATAATGTCCGAGGCTCAGACACACTCTCGCAGTTCAAAACTAGATTAAAGACCTATCTTTTTAGCAAAGCATACACTCAGTGCATCACTTAGCGGTATGATGCATGAATGTACTCCACGCATCTTGTTTATATACACTATGAACAGCAGCTACGCTAATTATTCTCGTTATTCTTTATTTCCACCTGGGGATCCTCATCCCGAGGCCCCCAGAGACTATGCAGCGCCACTGATGCGATTCAAGACCAGCGATGAAATGATCCCAAGGTTTCCACAATCCTGGACCAGGCCGTATCCTGAGCAGCTGCTGTGGTGGTCATGGAGGAGTGGAGAGCATGAGACTGATTCCTGTGACGCTCGAGGGTCAGACGAGTCTTCGCTGAAGTCCAGCTTCTCCAGCCTTCAGCACCTAGACTGCAGCTCTGCACAAGACTACTCTTCAGTGTTTGGACTCTCAGTAGTGATTATTAAACCACACTGAACTGAGCTAAACTTAACTGAATCTGAAAACTGGACTGAGACTGTTTCAATTTACTTTAATCTTCTATGTGAAGCTGCTTTGACACAATGTACATTGTAAATGCGCTATAGAAATAAAGGTGAATTGAATTGAATTTATGCTTTAGAAGAGTCAAAAACGTAAATACAGCACATTTAAATATAGATATTTGACATATAATGAGCGACTATCTCCAGAACACTGTATTCAAAATCTGCCAGGTTTGCTGGAATTCCCTTCAAACACACAACTGGATGCTGATTCAAAATAAAACCAAAAAAAAAAAGGAACACGTTATAGATAGTCAAGTCAATCTCTCTCTTCAGCGGACATGTTTTCAATCTTTTAAACTGGTATTCAACTGAACAGGCATTTCACTTGCTGAGGAGTGACTCACAGCGAAACTCACAGAAACAGGCAACAGCTGGAAGTTTCTTCTCTCAAGGTTTGGCACGGGACGGTATAATGCAAAACTAGCGACGTTGATGAGTTACAGACACGCCGTCGTTATTTCTTGCTGGAGATCTCTGACTAAATGCTACGTTTTATAAGCTTTATATTTGTTTTGAAATGTCACGATACTTACACTCACATAAAACGGAGTAATAGGGCGCTGAGAGTGCTTTATTTATTAATTTACTTAATTGGTTACATGTGTTTAGACCAGCCAGACATAAAAGGTGGCATTTAGTATATTTTTGGGGGGTTTACAGCATCTTTCAGACTGTTTAGATACTGCCGCGCTCAACAGGAAATATGGAGTCCAAATTTTTAGACGGCTTTGGTTTTACACGAGCACAAACAATTTTTTTAACAAGTTCTCCGACAAATGTGTCCTTTGAATTGCTGCACGCAAGAAACAAAACGACAAGCTGGTTCCAAAACACATAATCGTTGGCAGACTAACAAATAAACAGGAAGATAAACACATCTCTACAAGGTTCCTCCACAGCATCACAGCTTTATATCATTAACGCTCTGTGTGGCGTTTTTTTTCTCTCCCTCGGAAACAGCATGTTTTGGTTTGTGACGTATAGGAAATCTAAGGCAGTAAAAGTGGGCTTGTGTGTGTGTTTAATGAGGATATGGTTAGTACTCATACTTCCAATGTCCTGTGCAGGTGGCCATGAGTGGCATACATACACATATATTACGCTATAGAGCAGAGACGGAAAGGAACTAAGTACAAATGCTTTGTTACTGTACTATTTGGGTATCAGTACTTTACTTCATTATTCATTTTTCTGACTACTGCTTACTTTTACTCATTCATTCATTTTCTTTTCGGCTTAGTCCCTTTATTAATCTGGGGTCGCCACAGCGGAATGAACCGCCAACTTATCCAGCATATGTTTTACAGCGGATGCAGCGGATGCCCTTCCAGCTGCAACCTATCACTGGGAAACATCCATACACACTCATTCACACTCATACACTACGGACAATTTAGCTTACCCAATTCACCTGTACCACATGTCTTTGGACTTGTTGGGGAAACCGGAGCACCCGGAGGAAACCAACGCCAACATGGGGAGAACATGCAAACTCCACACAGAAACGCCAACTGACACAGCCGAGACTTGAACCAATGACCTTTTTGCTGTGAGGCGACAGTGCAAACCACTGCACCACCATGTCGCCCGGGTAGACATTAATAACATGCAATTAATGGATAATTTAATAAATAATATAAATAATTCCCGTTAACATTTGGCTGCATCATTATCCCTTCTAGCAACAACCCTCTCATGCTGTTAAATTTGCTATGAATGAATGATGCGTAAAAGAAAGCCATGCCCACTACTCAATATTCAGTTTCGGATGGAAGCACATCAACATACTGGAATAAAAGTCTGAGCAACTTCCAGTTCACATACTTTAATTTGGTTGTTAAAGCGCAAAACGAGGGCGGCGCAGTGGCACAGTGGGTATCCACTGCGTAAATCATATGCTGGATAAGTTGGCGGTTCATTCCGCTGTGGTGACCACTGATTAATAAAGGGAATAAGCCGAAAAAAAAAGAATGAATGAAGTATAAAACAAGATGAAAGACCATTCAATTGTTATACAGTGAAACACCCATACACACTCACATTCAAACACACACTCATACACTACGGCCAATTTAGTTCATCCAATTCCCCTATAGCACATGTGTTTGGACTGTGGGGGAAACCAGAGCACCCACCAACCCACGCCAACACGGGGAGAACATGCAAACTCCACACAGAAATGCCAACTGACCCAGCCGGGGCTCGAACCAGCGACCTTCTTGCTGTTCTACCCACTGCGCCACCGTGCTGCCGCCTTACTTTTACTCATTACACATTTTTTTACATAAATATTTATACTTTCTACTCCTGACTTTTTAAAACCATATGTGTCAGCAACATAACATACATACATAATTATAAAGTGTTTGGTGGAACAATCTATTTTATTTCTTGGACTATTTTAACTTCTATGTGAATCAATCTACTTTAACCACACAGCAAAGCACTAACAACAGCTTAAAACACCCTAGTAACTTCATAGTAACACAATAACAGCCACTCATAACACCCTAGCAACCACATAACAACTCACTAACAACAGCTTATAACATTGTAGTAACCTCATAGCAACACAGTAACAGACACTTATAACACCCAAGCAATCGCATAGCAACACACTAACAACAGCTCCTAACACCCCAGCAATCGCATAGCAACACACTAACAACAGCTCCTAACACCCCAGCAATCGCATAGCAACACACTAACAACAGCTCCTAACACCCCAGCAATCGCATAGCAACACACTAACAACGACTCATAACGCCTTAGCAACCCCATAGCAACACACTAAACAACAGCTCATAGCAACCTCATAGTAACACACTAACAACAACCACCTAACATCATAGTAACCACATACTAACATACTGGCAGCCCCTCATAACACCCTAGCAACCCCCATAGCAACACACTAACAACAGCCTCCTAACACCACAGTAACCACATAACAACACATTAAAAATGACCTCTTTACACCATAGTAACCACATAATGACACAATAACAGCCACTCATAACACCCTAGCAACCACATAGCAAAGCACTAGCAACAGCTCATAACACTGTGGCCACCCCATAGCAACACACTAACAGACACTCATAACACCTTAGCAACGCCATAGCAACACACTAAACAACAGCTCATAACACCCTAGCAACCTCATAGCAACAGACCAACAACAACCACCTAATACCATAGTAACCACATACTAACATAGTGACAGCAAGTCATAATACCCTAGCAACCACATAACAGCACACTAACAACAGCTCATAACATCTTAGCAACCTCATAGCAACACATTAACAACAACCTCTTTACACCATAGTAACCACATAGTAATACAATAACAGCCCCTCCTAACACCCTAGCAACCAGATAGCAAAGCACTAGCAACAGCTCATAACACTGTAGTGAACACATAGCAACACAGTAACCGACACTCATAACACCCTAGCAACTGCATAACAATGCACCAACAACAGCTCCTAACACCCTAGTAACCGCAGAGCAACACACTAATAGCCACTCATAAAACCTTAGCAACCCCACAGCAACACACTAAACAACAGCTACTAACACCCTAGCAACCTCATAGCAACACTAATAATAGCCACCTAACACCATGGTAACTACATATCAACATACTAAAAGCCCCTCATAACACCCTAGCAACCACATAGCAAAACATTAACAACAACCTCTTTTCACCATAGTAACCACATAGTAATACAATAAAAGCCAATCATAACACCTGAGCAATCACATAGTAACAAACTAACAGACAGCAATAACAAATTAACACCAGCTCATAACATCCTAGCAACCACATAGCAACACACTAACAACAGCTCATAACACCCTAGCAACCACATAGCAATGCACTAAACAACAACTCATAACATCCCAGCAAACACATAGCAACACACTAACAGCTCATAACACCCTAGCAACCACATAGCAATGCACTATACAACAGCTCATAACATCCCAGCAACCACATAGCAACACACTAACAGCTCATAACACCCTAGCAACCACACAGCAATACACAAACAACAGCCTCTTTGCACCATAGCAACCACATAGTTACACACTAACAGCCCCTCATGACACCCTAGCAACCACATAGCAACACCCTAACAACAGCTCATAACACCTTAGCAGTTACACAGTAACAAACTGACAGCCATTAATTACACTATTATAACAACTACTCATAACACCATAGCAACCACATAGCAATGCACTAAACAACAGCTCATAACAATCCAGCAACAGCATAGCAGTGTACTAACAACAATTCCTAACACCCTAGCAACCCCATAGCAACACATTAACAACTGCCTCTTTGCACCATAGTAACTGCATAGTAACACAATAACAGCCACACATAACACCCTAGCAACCACATAGCAACACACTAACAGCTCACAACACCCTAGCAGTCACATAGTAACGCAATAAACAAAAGCTCATAACATCCCAGAAACCGCATAGCAACACACTAATATGGCCTCTTAGTTTACACCATAGAACCACCACATAGGAACACACTAACAGCCCCCTTTGACACCGTAGCAACCATGCAGCAACACACTAACAACAACTCATAGCACCCTAGTAACCACATAATAACTAACAGCTACTAAAACTCTAACAGCTCATAACATCCCAGCAACTGCATAGCAACACAATAATAGTTCGTAACATTCTAGCAACCACATAGCAACACACTATCAACAGCTTCTTTACACCACAGCAACCACTAACAGCCCCTCATGACACACTAGCAACCACGTAGCAACATACTAACAACAGTTCATAACACATTGGCAACCAAATAGCTATGCACTAAATAACAGCTCATAACATCCCAGAAACTGCTTAGCAACACACTAACACAGCCTCTTAGTTTAACAGCCACTTAACAAAACTAACACATTAACAACAGCTCATATCATCTTAACAACCCCATAGCAACACACTAACAACTCTTAACACCCTAGCAACCACATAGCAACACACTAACAACTCTTAACACCCTAGCAACCACATAGCAACGAACTAAACAATAGCTCATAACATCCCAGAAACCCCATGAAACACACTAACTACTCTTAACACCCTAGCAACCACATAGCAACACACTAACAACTCATAGCACCCTAGCAACACACAGCAGCACACTAACAGCCGCTCATGAAACCCTAGCAACCACGTACTGTAGCAAAACATTATCACCAGCTCATAAAAGCCCAGCAATGACATAGCAATACACTAACATCCACCCAAAACACCCCGGCAACCCTATAGCAACAACAGCAACACTTTCTAGCATCGTCATAGTAACCTAAGTTTTGAAGGACGCACTTTCAATAGCAAATGTTAAGGAAGTAGCTGTGTTAAATTCAACCGTCAGCCTCTCTGCTTGCGGTCCGCCGCTCATTAGTCTGTTATAACTCTGCTAATCTCTTTGTCCTTGTTCTCTCAGCTGAACGGGGGGATGATTTTAACGAGATCACACTGAACCACTGCCAGGTCGGGCACAAAATCGGCAGGAGTCCTTGGCGTGTGTCGAGGCGAGAAAACGAGTGAGTGGAGCGTGTACTGGGGGTCATTCAGAGACGGGGCCACCAAACCACAGCAGATGGCAAGAGCGGAGAGGTGAGAGGAGGCACAAATAGAAAACTCACAGAGCCACGAATGCATCTCCGACATTCATTTTAGGAAAAAAACGATTGAGCTTATTCTGATACGCGGAAGTGCGCTCCTTACTGCAATTGTTTATTCAATTCCAATTCAGTTGCCTATTGGAGAAATGACTTGGAATAATAACATACTAACAGCCACACATAACACCCTAACAACCAAATAGCAATGCAATAAACAACAGCTCATTACACCCCAGCAACCACATAGCAACACACTTATAACACCCTAGCAACCCCATAGCAACACACTAACAACAGCCTCCTAACACCATAGTAACATCATGGTAACATACTAACAGCCACTCATAACACCCTAGCAACCCAATAGCAACACACTAACAACAGCCTCCTAACACCATAGTAACATACTAACAGCCACTCAGAACACCCTAGCAACCCCCATAGCAACACACTAACAACAGCCTCCTAGCAACATAGTAATGCACTAACAGCCACTCATAACACCTTAGCAACCCCCATAGCAACACACTAACAACAGCCTCCTAACACCATAGTAACATACTAACAGCCACTCAGAACACCCTAGCAACCCCCATAGCAACACACTAACAACAGCCTCCTAACACCATAGAAACCACACTAACAGCCCCTCATTACATCCTAGCAACCCAAAAGCAACACACAAACAATCTCCTAACACGATAGTAACCACATAGTAACATACTAACAGCCCCTCATAACATCCTAGCAACCCCCATAGCAACACACTAACAACAGCCACTTAACACCATAGTAACCACTAGAGATGCCACAATTCTCAATATAATATTGAACCGTTCGGTACGACATCCACGGTTCAATACGCGCTTGTGAATCGCGGTTTTCTCGGTTTTATGTTTAAATAATTTATGTGCTTTTATTTCTCGCCGAATTGACTGTGTGTGCGTGCCTGTCTACAAGCTGAGTTGAGGAAACTCCTCCCCGCGTGTATATATCCAATAACTATGTTCCAAAGTTAGGGGGTGTTTAACCACCATTCCACGGCCATGGTGAGTGGCGGTGAAGAGGCAACAGTAACTTACAGTACGAGGAAGCACGGGTGTCTTTCAAATCCGCGGTGTGGAGACATTTCGGTAATGTCGAAATAAATGGTGAGCAAAAAAAAAAATGACAGTGTGCACTGCAAGCATTGTTTTACACGTATAGCCAGGGCCTTGGGCGGCAGAATAGTGAGCGAACCCCCCAGTCCTCATTTTCATCACCCTCCCTCCCGGTCCACGTTCATCCGCAAACCGGTAACTTTCTATTTCACTTTCGGGTTGAGGGCGCCAGTTCAGCTTGCTCCGGCCCTGCGTGTGTTTAACGTGCAAAGAAATATGGATAAAGGATAATATGGATCCATGTAAATGTACCCAGTGAAAGTGGCAGATGACGTCGCAAGCTGTCAAAGACAGCCCATTCCTCTCTAAGTTGACTCCAAGCGCCCTCAAATGTTTCATTAAGTTTGACGTGTTTTCCCCTCACACGCAACTTTTGTAAAGCGTCTGCCTAACGTTGCTGTGTCAGAATCCCTGCTTGAGAAATACAGAAGAACGCTTAGTTTAAGCAAATTTGATGAACGCGATCATGGTCTGTCTCTCTCTCTCTCTCTCTCTCTCTCTCTCTCTCTCTCTCTCTCTCTCTCTCTCTCTCTCTCTCTCTCTCTCTCTCTCAATTCAATTCAATAGTTGCTTTATTGGCATGACAAATGTTACAATTGTATTGCCAAAGCAGTTCTAAAGTTTACATAAAATGTAACATGCATATATAATAAAAACAAAACAGTAAACACAGTAAATAGTAGTAAAAAAAAGAAAAAAAGAAAGAAATGTGTATATATAATAAAAAATATCAACAATATAATCATTATTCAATATATCATAATATTATTCAATATATCACATTATTGTTCAACATATTGAATCTCTCTCTCTCTCTCTCTCTCTCACACACACACACACACACACACATACACATATGTTTATTTGATACGGTCAATTTATGTTTACTAAATTCACATGCATATTTATTTTCAAAATGTAGGAGTTTATGTGTTCCCCAGTTTGTACATGGGCTACCAGCAGCTGTGAGATTTCAGTGTTCATTTTTTTTTTATTATACAATACACCAGGAACTAGTGTACGTTTCTTAGCTTTTAAGTAAAATAAAGGAGCATTGCAATAAATCGTTTTTATTTTATTGTCCTTAACCTCTTACTGTTCCTATTGCCTAAGCATAGAATAAAAAAAAACCCCACATGTGTCAAGCCATCAGAACCGAACCGAACCGAAAACCGTGTTAAAAAACCGAGGTTTGTATTGAACCGTAGACTAACTGTATTGTTGCATCCCTAGTAACCACAGAGTAACACACAAACAGCCACTCATAACACCCTAGCAACCAAATAGCCACATAATAACAACAGCCTCCTAACACCAAAGTAACCAGATAGCAACATACTAACAGCCCCTTATAACACCTTAGCAATCCCCATAGCAACACACTAACAACAGCCAATTAACACTATAGTAACCACACTAACAGCCCCTCATAACATCCTAGCAACCCGATAGCAACACACTAACAACAGCCACTTAACACCATAGTAACCTCATAGTAACTTACTAACAGCCACTCATAACACCCTAGCAAGCCAATGGCAACACACTAACAACAGCCTCCTAACACCATAGTAACATACTAACAGCCACTCATAACACCCTAGCAACCGAATAGCTACACACTAACAACAGCCTCCTAACACCAAAGTAACCACATAGTAACATACTAACAGCCACTCATAACACCCTAGCAACCCCCATAGTAACACACTAACAACAGCCACTTAACACCATAGTAACCACACTAACAGCCTCTCATAACATCCTAGCAACCCGATAGCAAGACACTAACAACAGCCTCCTAACACCATAGTAACCTCATAGTAACATACTAACAGCCACTTATAACACCCTAGCAACCGAATAGCTACACACTAACAACAGCCACTTAACACCAAAGTAACCACAGAGTAACATACTAACAACCCCTCATAACATCTTTGCAACCCCCATAGCAACACACTACAAACAGCCTCCTAATACCATAGTAACCACATAGCAACATACATACAGCCATTCATAACACCCTAGCAACCCCCATAGCAACACACTAACAACAGCCACTTAGCACCATAGTAACCACACTAACAGCCCCTCATAACATCCTAGCAACCCAATAGCAACACACTAACAACAACCTCCTAACACCATAGTAACCCCCATAGCAACACACTAACAACAACCTCCTAACACCATAGTAACCACATAGCAACATACTAACAGCCACTCATAACACCCTAGCAACCCCCATAGCAACACACTAACAACAGCCACTTAACACCATAGTAACCAAACTAACAGCCCCTCATAACATCCTAGCAACCCAATAGCAACACACTAACAACAGCCTCCTAATACCATAGTAACCACATAGCAACATACATACAGCCATTCATAACACCCTAGCAACCCCCATAGCAACACACTAACAACAGCCACTTAGCACCATAGTAACCACACTAACAGCCCCTCATAACATCCTAGCAACCCAATAGCAACACACTAACAACAACCTCCTAACACCGTAGCAACCCCCATAGCAACACACTAACAACAGCCTCCTAATACCATAGTAACCACATAGCAACATACAAACAGCCACTTATAACACCCTAGCAACCCCCATAGCAACACACTAACAACAGCCACTTAACACCATAGTAACCACACTAACAGTCACTCATAACATCCTAGCATCCCGATAGCAACACACTAACAACAGCCTCCTAACACTATAGTAACACATAGCAACATACTAACAGCCACTCATAAGACCCTAGCAACCCCTATAGCAACACACTAATGACAGCCACTTAACACCATAGTAACCACACTAACAGCCACTCATAACATCCTAGCAACTCGATAGCAACACACTAACAACAGCCTCCTAACACCATAGTAACCTCATAGCAACATACTAACAGCCAATTAACACCCTAGCAACCCCCATAGCAACACAGTAACAACAGCCAATTAACACCATAGTAACCACAGAGTAACACACAAACAGCCATTCATAACACCTTAGCAACCCCTATAGCAACACACTAACAACAACCACTTAACACCTTAGTAACCACACTAACAGCCCCTCATAACACCTTAGCAACCCCCATAGCAACACACTAACAACAGCCACTTAACACCATAGTAACCACACTAACAGCCCCTCATAACACCTTAGCAACCCCCATAGCAACACACTAACAACAGCCACTTAACACCATAGTAACCACATAGTAACACACAAACAGCCCCTCATAACATCCTAGCAACCCGATAGCAACACACTAACAACAGCCTCCTAACACCATAGTAACATACTAACAGCCACTCAGAACACCCTAGCAATCCCCATAGCAACACACTAACAACAGCCTCCTAACACCATAGTAACATACTAACAGCCACTCAGAACACCCTAGCAATCCCCATAGCAACACACTAACAACAGCCTCCTAACACCATAGTAACATACTAACAGCCACTCATAACACCCTAGCAACCGAATAGCTACACACTAACAACAGCCTCCTAACACCATAGTAACCACATAGTAACACACAAACAGTCACTCATAACACCTTAGCAACCCCCATAGCAACACACTAACAACAGCCAATTAACACCATTGTAACCACACTAACAGCCCCTCATAACATCCTTGCAACCCGATAGTAACACACTAACAACAGCCTCCTAACACTATAGTAATGACAGAGTAACATACTAACAGCCACTCATAACACCCTAGCAACCCCCATAGCAACACACTAACAACAGCCTCCTAACCCCATAGTAACCACATAGTAACATACTAACAGTCACTCATAACACCCTAGCAACCCCCATAGCAACACACAACAGCATACTACAACACCATAGTAACGTCATAGCAACATAATAACATCCACTTGTAACACCCTAGCAACCCCCATAGCAACACACTAACAACAGCCAATTAACACCATAGTAACCACACTAACAGCCCCTCATAACACCCTAGAATTCCCATAGCAACACACTATCACCTCCTAACACCATACTAACCACATAGTAACACACAAACAGTCACTCATAACACCCTAGCAACCACATAGACATTTATATAGAAATATTGTTTAAATGTAAGTGTCGATAATTAAACTAGAAGGTACTATTTGGCTCAAATTTGGATTTATGTGCAGGTTTAGTATTTAATATAGTAATTAAACTACTTGAGTAATTTAAAAGTAATTGGTAAAGTAATTGAAATACAAGTTTAATGATGTATTAATAATTAGCAATTAATTACACTTTTGAAGTAACTCAGCCCACACTGGTATAAAAGAGCGAGTGCACAGTAACAATTAGACGAGGCCGAGAGATTTATGGGAGACATTAGT
This sequence comes from Danio kyathit, assembly GCA_903798195.1. Taxonomy (NCBI): domain Eukaryota; kingdom Metazoa; phylum Chordata; class Actinopteri; order Cypriniformes; family Danionidae; genus Danio; species Danio kyathit. The sequence continues at coordinate 44,456,384 of LR812542.1, forward strand.
GATACTAATGGAGTGTCAGGACAGCCCGACTGGAGCATTCGGACATGATATATCTTTCCTGACACAAAGATTAATACATTTACAGGATTCAGCTCATTTTTAGTTCAGCGATAACACTGCTGTCTGATAAGATAAGATCAATATCAGCAGCTGCTACTGATCTTTACCATATGGATTTCAATGCATGTACAGATTGTAGATATATTTAGGCAGTGATGGTGTCAGCAAATATTACCATCATGCTTCAAAAATAGTATATACACCATTTTAATTTTATTATAGAGCCAACTACATTAAAAAGTGCCAAAAAACATGGTATAACATAATCTGTATAAGTAAACCCATCACACAAGCATAACATTGAATACATAAAAAATACATAATTAAACATAAATTATTTTTTTCTACCATATATATATATACACAGTTGAAGTCAGAATTATTAGCCCCCCATTTGAATTTTTTTTCTTTTTTAAATATTTCCCAAATGATATTAAACAAAGCAAGGAAATTTTCACAGTATGTCTGATAATATTTTTTCTTCTGGAGAAAGTCTTATTTGTTTTATTTCGGCTAGAATAAAAGCAGTTTTTCCTTTTTTTTAAAAGACATTATAGGGTCAATATTATTAGCCCCTTTAAGCTATTTTTTTTCGATAGTCTACAGAACATATCATCGTTATACAATAACTTGCCTAATTACCCTAACCTGCCTAGTTAACCTAATTAACCTAGTTAAGCCTTTAAATGTCACTTTAAGCCGTATAGAAGTGTCTTGATAAATATCTAGTCAAATAATATTTACTGTCATCATGACAAAGATAAAATAAATCAGTTATTAGAAATGAGTTATTAAAACTATTATGATTAGAAATGTGTTGAAAAAATCTGCTCTCCGTTAAACAGAAATTGGGAAAAAAATAAACAGGGAGGCTAATAATTCTGACTTCAACTGTATTTATATATATATGGCTGCATGGTGGCGCAGTGGGTAGCATGTTCACCTCACAGCAAGAAGGTTGCTGGTTCGAGCCTCAGGTGGGTCAGTTGGTGTTTCTGTGTGGAGTTTGCATGTTCTCCCCGTGTTGGTGTGGGTTTCCTCCGGGTGCTCCGGTTTCCCCCACAGTCCAAAGACATGTGGTATAGGTGAATTGGGTTAGCTAAATTGGGTAAGCTACATTTTTTCCCCCATTTTCTGTTTAACGGAGAGCAGATTTTCTCAACACATTTCTAATCATAATAGTTTTAATAACTCATTTATAATAACTGATTTATTTTATCTTTGTCATGATGACAGTAAATAATATTTGACTAGATATTTTTAAGACACTTCTATACAGCTTAAAGTGACATTTAAAGGCTTAACTAGGTTAATTAGATTAACTAGGCAGGTTAGGGTAATTAGGCAAGTTATTGTATAACGATGGTTTGTTCTGTAGACTATTGGAAAACAAATTAGCTTAAAGGGGCTAATATTGTCCTTAAAATGGTTTTTAAAGAATTAAAAGCTGCTTCTATTCTAGCCGAAATAAAACAAATAAGACTTTCTCCAGAAGAAAAAACATTATCAGACATACTGTGAAAATTTCTCTGATCTGTTAAACATAATTTGGGAAATATATATATATATATATATATATATATATATATATATATATATATATATATATATATATATATATATATATACTTATATATACATACAGTGCTCAGCATATATAAGAACATAAGTCTTTTAAATTCATATTTTTCATAGGAAGCTATACAGTATTATATTTGTGCATATACATTAGATTAGTCAGTACTGAAGCCAAATCTGGAGCTTATCTAACAAAATAACTTACGATAACGGTCCAAAAACTTGTACACCCAAATTTATATGCTATAGAAAAATAGTAAATACAAATTAAAAAGGAGGAAAAATCAAGAGAAGCAAAAAAAACGTGAAAAATTTAGTTTTTTTGTAGGTTGTATTTTTTTTTTTTTTGCAATATTTTGCTTGAATTTAATTGTATTATCCTTCAATTTCTAAATATGTTTGGTGACTATAATATTGTTTCAATAAATATATCTGTTTAACTAATCTGTTTTGTTTAAATGCACCAAACTCATTCATTCATTCATTTTCTTGTCGGCTTTGTCCCTTTTGTTTATCTGGGGTCGCCACAGCGGAATGAACCGCCAACTTATCCAGCACGATTTTACGCAGCGGATGCCCTTCCAGCCGCAACCCATCTCTGGGAAACATCCACACACTCATTCACACTCATACACTATGGACAATTTAGCCTCCCCAATTCACCTGTACCGCATGTCTTTGGACTGTGGGGGAAACCGGAGCACCCGGAGGAAACCCACGCAAACGCACGGAGAACATGCAAACTCCACACAGAAACGTCAACTGACCCAGCCCAGCCGAGGTTCGAACCTGAGACCCAGCGACGTTCTTGCTGTGAGGCGACAGCACTACCTACTGCGCCACTGCGTCGCCATGCACCAAATTACATTGCCTATATTCACTGAGAAATGGAGGAAAATATTCATTTTCAAAATAGGGTGTACTCAATTATGCTGAGCACTGTATATATATATATAGTTTTGTACATAGTGTCAATTTTCATATACTAAACTATTATTAAATTAACATAAATTAACATACTTAATGCTGCTACCAATAATCTGCTTTACAAATAATCTTAATTTACTTAAGATTTATATAATAGAAAGTCGCCTTCTAAAACCCTATGTTAAACTGAAACTATATATAAATACAATTTTATAATATAAATGTATTTTTTTATTTTTAATTACACAACAACAGTGTTTTAGAAGGCTGAAAATGAGTTTCAAGCTCACTTTTTTTTTACAACAGCTCCATGATTATCTCTGCACAAAGTATACACTGATTTGAGTACACTGATGTCACATAACATTCTCCTAAAGTGTTCAGTGTCCTGCATTTCTGCTTCACACCACTGCAGCGCACAGTGTAAATCACTGTTAATATGGACGCCAAAATAAATAAACGCTGCTTTCCCGAGTGGCGTGAAACAGCTCTGACGCTGCTGTCAGTAATGTGGGCTGTTCAGACACGTCCTAAGAGAAGAGTTTATGTAAAGATTAACATACTGTAAGACAGACATACACAAACACAGATCTCCGTCTCGCGCTCGTGTGTCAGTCTGTATGTGTTCAGTGGAATGTTTCCAGAATTAATACAGATACAGCTAAAGAGATCCAAGTTCAATAAATCAAGTTCAGACGTGAGATGCCATGAGAATTAACCTTCACGTCTCTGCCAGGTGATGCTTGCGTAACACCACACTGAAGCTCTGTTGAAATGTGCATTGAGCCGCCTATCTAGACAGCATAATTACGCTGCTTTAAATGACTTATTTGGGCTTATTTTTATTTGACATTTAAAAAAGACAATCCCAGAATGAACTGAAACAATCTTCAGTGAAAAAAAAAGCATCAGATGTCTAATTTGTTTATCCAAGCAACATTTGCTGGTATTTTTTAATGTGATGTTTCATTCAATATTGAAATGTTTGAAAAATGTAAAAATAAATCCAACACAGGCTCATTGGGAAAACGCACCCCCGCATACACTTCTGGAGAGCGTGACTTATGTAGCCAGAGATATATATGGCTGCATTTTGTCTTTAAAACAAATGGTACAGGGTAGGGTTGGGTTAACGGACGATGCCATCATCCATCAACGATTTGGGTTTTTTACAGTGAAAACTTAAAACAAGGGTATATAAATTATGACAAACTAAAAATGTTTGAATGAACTATCCCTTTGAGGGAGCTCCCTAAGTCCGCAAGAACCAGAAGCTGTGACCGTTTTTGTTTCGTATTGTGATGCAGTTCCTAGAGAAATGGAATATTAAATGAGAAAACAGTGGGCATGGCTTGTTTATATCTACTGCAACCTGATTGGATATCGTAAAACATAGTCAAATGTAGTAAAATTTCATTCAGAAAGATGGGAAAAAGGGTTTGGGGAGAGTTAAAATTAGGCATGGGGTCGTATAAGTTTCTGACGGTATGATAACCTTAGATAAAAAGATCACGGTTTCAAGCAGTGGTGTAAAGTAACTAATTACAAATACTCAAATTACTGTAATTAAGTAGTTTTTCTCAGGAATTGTAATTTACTGAGTAGTTTTAAAAATGTGTACTTTTACTTTTCTTTGAGTAGATTTTAGGTGCAGTATCGGTACTTTTACTCCACTACTTTCTTTCAACCTGCAGTCACTGTTTTCTTGTCCATGGGGATTAGAAAAATCAGTCCTGAGATTCCTGTCCAAACTGTTTGGAAGTATTAAAAGTGTCCATAAAGACGTTCAAAATCTTTACGCGGATTGACCCAGAGACTGTTTAGATGCAAGTCACTGATGAGAAGATGACGGGTGTTTATTGTATGATGACCAAATGGCCTTCAACACCCAGCAGGCACAGGACATCAACATGACGTCTGATTGACGTTGAACCCTAACGTCATGGGGACTTTGCATTTTGTTTGGAAATGAAAATAAGGTTGACGTCAGAACTCAACGTCAGGCCAATGTCAATGTCCAATGTCCAACCTAAAACCAACCAAATATCAATGTCTAATGATGTTACAGCTTGACATTGTGTGAACGTTAACCCTATGACATCTATCAGACGTTGGATTTTGGTTGCCGTACCTGATGAATAAATGTCAGTATTTGACGTCATATATGTCGTTGGTTTAAGATGTTGGCTCGACGCTGGATTTAGGTCACTTTCTAACAACCTAAAATCAACCAAATATCAACGTCATTTGACATCATTATTGGACATCAAAATAACGTTGTCCTTAGCTGCTGGCTTGACAATTGATTTTGGTCACCTGACATTAAAGCCTAAATCTAACCTAATATTAATGTCTTATGATGTTGTGTGCCTTCTGGGCAATAACTAAATGCACTACAGAATGTTACGTTTACACACTCATGCACGAATTACATGTAAACATATCAGCTTTTGACAGCATATACTCACTACTCACAACTCTTGAGTACTTTTGAAAGGGCTACTTTTTACTCATACTTTGAGTGATATTTACAACAGATACTTTTACTCTACTTGGACTACATTTTTAGGCAAGTAATGGTACTTTTACTTGAGTATGATTTTTCAGTACTGTTTCCACCACTGGTTTCAAGGAATCTTCTCGGTATTGTGTTTACTGCTTTAAAATAATTTCTTTTTAAATGTCTTAGTAAACAACAACAACTTTTTCCCTCATTTAACACAATATATTACATTTCAGCCAACATTTATAATATTTTGGAACAGTAAACATGTCAGGCTACATAATTACAATAAACCATTGACTTCTACAACCTTCATTAGCTTTAAAAACACAGATGTTCTTACAACACATAAAAAACTACTTAAAAAAACCTTTACATATACCTTAGAAACATTTTTGCGATTTTAATACCTTGACTTTCCCAAACCGCGGTAAACCTTGAAACCAGTTATCGTTCCATGTCTAGTTATAACCTAACAGACTCTTCCTCCTCAACATTTCTGTTGTCAAAACTGACAGCTGGAGGAGTATGTTAGCCACGCCCAATACCTGAGAATCTAGCTGAAAACAAACAGGAAGTGCATTTTCAGATTTCAATTTTAGATTATAAGACCAAACAATTGTTTTGTTCTTGCTGACATGCACAGATGAATTGTTCACCACAAAACTAGCAATGTGAGCTAACAAAATCAATAGGGTTAGTTTTGATATCAGGTGTACTTCATGAAGAATAAATTTCGTGACTTACGTAAGCACTCGTTGGCCTCTTTCGCCGTCGCCCTCTGCCAGGGCCGGTCATAATGAAACGGTTTACATCGATCACACTCCGGACCCTCAGTGTTGTGTTTGCATTCACACAGCAGCTTCCCGTCCTTCTCCCGCACACATCTGGAGGCGTGGCCATTGCATTTACATCTCCCGCCCACTTGGAAGTCACCAACCGCATAATAATACGTCGGCAAGCTTCCAGGTGCACCGAGAGCGTCTTCACTTTCACGTCCTGACATGGGCAGCGCCCTAGTGTGCTGCGGGCGACTGAAGACCACCCGAATATCAGTGACCGTCACCCAATCCTGCAGCACAGGACTCGAGTCAAAGTCCTTTCCTGATGGACGCCCATCCAGCGTACTAAACGCAATGAGACCTCCGGAAAGCGGGTAGAGATCAGTGTGTCCGTCCGTGCATAAAGCCTCCTGCTCATTCTGTTTAGTGATTGCAGCTTTGTTGGGTCGGTTATACATGCGACGGCACTGCGACGAGTAGAACTGGTAAGGAGTCCAAGTGCGCCCGTAGTCCATGCTTTTATATATGGCCAACGATTCAGGACGCGGCGAGCAAAACTGAAGACTCACATAAGTGATCTCGAACTTCTTCCCCAGGGATAATGTGAGCGTTACGTTGAGCGGCGAGCTCTGCAGGTTCTCCGACTGCCAGCAGGTGAGGTTATGGGCAGAGTTGAGGTCGGTGAGGTAGCTGGCGGGATGGGAATTGCGGGGATCAGATGCATCACAGATTTGGCATGTGCGAACGGCGGGGCGGTCATCACGCTCCACTAAACTACATGATCTAGAAACTGGTCGGCCACAAACACTCGACACACTGACCTCCTGCCCAAATGCTGCGTTTATGAACTCTGGGATGCACCGGCGGGCAGCACCCGTCTCCTCATAACAGGGGTCTGTCGGAGTCACTTGAGGCCCGCTGAATGGATTGGGGCTGTGGCTGGAGGCTTGGAACACAGTGAGCATAGAAAGCAAAGTCTGAAATCTCCACATGGTGTCACGGGAGGGGATGATGGATGTGATGGGGAGGAACGTCTGCAGATGGATGGCAGAGAGAGAAGGGAAGCCAAATAAACAAATATGGTTGTGGAGTCTCCTTAGACTGACACAGTCTGGCGTATGTGTGATATCTCAGGAAAGACAATCCAGCCAGAAAAATGTCTCGGAGATAGACGACTTTCCCGAAATCGACCCTCGGCAGCGTGCGTCTGGAAATGGAAAGGCACAAATTGTCAATAAATCAAAGTAAATCAACCATATTCATACACCATGAGATTTTTACAGCTCTCTAAGGTACTTCAGAGAGACCAAGTCCAAAAAAAACAAACATAAATGTGATCAGACCTTTATAGAATTATATATATTTACAGTTGAAGATCAACTTATTAGCGCTCTTGCGAAATTTATATATGTTTAAGTGTTGTTTAACAGAGATGATGTTTTCAACACATTTCTAAACATAATAGTTTTAATAACAAATGTCTAATAACTGATTTCTTTTATCTTTGTCATGATGACAGCACATAATATTTGACTAGATGCTAGTATTCAGCTTAAAGTGCAATTTAATTAGGTTAATTAAGCAAGTCATTGGGCAAAAGTGGTTTGTTCTGTAAACAACTGAAAACAATTATTTTTAAAGGAGCTAATAATGTTGATCTTAGCCATTTTTTTATTTAAAGGGCACCTATGATGTGTAGGTATAGTGTATAGTGTGTCCACAGTCATGTTGGAGTGATTTAAAGACAAGAAGTCTCCTTTTTTATCTCCTGATGTTAAAATAGCACCAAAATCCCAGTGATTTTTGAGGCCCACCGCAACGTGACGTAGAAGTGCAGTTTCCCCGCCCACCAAATTGATTGACAAGCGCCATGTTTTTATAATATCATGTAACCACATGTAGACAGAACATTTTTTTGCAAATAAACTGGGATTAAAATATCTGTTCAACTCTGTGATTTTTATAAGTTTTATAAGTTTAAAATGTTTTAAAACAGAGCACATTTGTAATAAAGACAGTAAAATCACTATAATTCTTACACCGCTATAATCACCACGGCTGCATGGTGTCAGTAAATGCTAATATGTGTGTGTGTGTGTGTGTGTGTGTGTGTGTGTGTGTGTGTGTGTGTGTGGTGTGTGTGTGGGTGTGTGTGTGTGGTGTGTGTGTGTGTGTGTGTGTGTGTGTTGTGTGTGTGTGTGTGTGTGTGTGTGTGTGTGTGCTGCAAACGGCATTTGTGAGACTCATCATTTCAGAAAGGCTTGAATAAACTCCACCACAAATACATCAAATAAATCTACTTGGTATTTTTTGACTAATGGGCTGTATTTCAGCTTCATTCGTGTCTGTCCCTATCACTGACTGCTGTTTATCGACGTAAAACAGGAGAAGTAGACACGCACCTTGGAACGGTGGACGGGGAGAAGCAGCTCATTTGCATTTAAAGCCACAGTCTACAAAAACAGCTACACTGTACTCAGACACTGAAATGGGCAGATTCTGGAGGCTACAATAAATTATCTGATGGGTATTTTTCAGCTGAAACTTTACAGACACATTCTGGAGACCCAAAGGCTTATCTTAGATCTTGTAAAAGCGGTAAAATATGTGTCCTTTGAATAACAGGATAATCAATAATTAAATCAATAAAATAATAGAAACGTCACAAAAAATTATGATTTCACAGCAGGGCAAATAACTTTGCATTCAACTGTACATATATATATATATATATATATATATATACACAGTTGGAGTCAGAATTATTAGCCCCCCCCCCCCTTTTTTTTTCAGTTTTTAAATATTTCCCAATTATGTTTACACAGAGCAAGGAAATTTTCACAGTATGTCTGGTAATATTTTTTCTTCTGGAGAAAGTCTTATTTGTTTTTATTTCGGCTAAAATAAAAGCAGTTTGAAATTTTTTTATGGTCAAAATTATTAGCTCCTTTAAGTAATATATTTTTTTGATAGTCTACAGAACAAACCATCATTATACAATGACTTGCCTAATACCCTAACCTGCCTAGTTAGACCTTTAAATGTCACTTTCTGCTGTATAGAATTGTCTTGAAAAATGTCTAGTCAAATATTATTTACGGTCATCATGGCAAAGATAAATAATCAGTTATTAGAAATTCTACAATAATTTCTACAAAACTATTTTGATTAGAAAGTGTTAAAAAAATCTTCTCTCCATTAAACAGAAATTGGGGAAAAAATAAACAGGGGGGCTAATAATTCAATATATATATATATATATATCTCACAAACACGGAACATTAAGTTAAATACTTCATTCTAAGTCATCACTGTGTAGCATAAATGTATAAAACAGTGTAAATATCTTAAATGTTAGCAATTATTTGTCAAAGTTACTGCCTTGGTGCTACTCCCATCACTATGCAGTTGCACAGGTGTTCTAATTGGATTTCAGTGTGTTGCTAAGCAGTTGCTAGGCTGTTCAAATATCTAGAACAGACTCTAATGTGTGGCTGTGTTCTAGTGAAAACCAGTCTTGGCAAGTTACCTTGGAAGAACGAACTCGGGAAACTGCGAGAACAGAGAATATGTCCTGTGAGAAATGAGATGCTGCGTTCTTCTCTGGTTTTTCCTGATAGTCACATGACCTTCACACATTTTTAATGGAAAATTATTTAAACATTACAGCATTCAAACAATGATTTATTGTTTTTCCCCTTTTCACAATATACACAGTGCATGCGGAAAGTATTGATAGCGCTTATTGATAGCATTTTTTTTTATGTTACAGACTTATTCTAAAATGGATTGAATTCATTTATTTCCTCAACATTCTACACACAATCCCCCATAATGCCAATGTGAAAAATGTATTTTGAAATTGTTGCAAATTTATAAAAAATAAAAAACCTGTAAAATCACATGTACATCAGTATTCACAGCCTTTGCTCAATACTTTGTTGATGCACCTTTGGCAGCGATTACAGCCTCAAGTCTTTTTGAATATGATGCCACAAGCTTGGCACTCCTGTCTTTGGAAATTTTTGCCCATTCCTCTTTGCGGTGTACAGCCATTTTCAGATCTCTCCAGAGATGTTCAATAGGATTTAGGTCTGGGCTCTGGCTGGGCCACTCAAGGACATTCACCGAGTTGCTGTGAAGCCCTCCATTTATATTTCGGCGATGTGCTTTGGGTCATTGTCCTGCGGAAGATGAGGTCTGAGGTCAAGAGCACTCTGAAGCAGGTTTTCATTCAGGATGTCTCTGTACATTGCTGCATTCATCTTTCCCTCTATCCTGAATAGTCTTCCAGTTCCTGCTGCTGAAGAACATCCCCACAGCATGATGCTGCCACCACCATGCTTCACTGTAGGGATGGTATTAGCCTGGTGATGAGCGGTACCTGGTTTTCTCCAAATGTAACGCCTGGCATTCACTCCAAAGAGTTCAATTTTAGTCTCATCAGACCAGAGAATTTTGTTTCTTATGGTCTGAGAGTCTTTCAGATGCCTTTTGGCAAATTCCAGGCGGGGAGTGGCGTTCGTCTGGCCACTCTACCATACAGGCCTGATTGGTGGATTGCTGCACAAATGGTTGTCCTTCTGTAAAGTTCTCCTCTCTCCACAGAGGAACGCTGGAGCTCAGACAGAGTGACCATCGGGTTATTGATCACCTCCCTGACTAAGGCCCTTCTCCCCCAATCACTCAGCTTAGATGGCCGGCTAGCTTTAGGAAGAGTCCTGGTGGTTCCAATCATCTTCCACTTACAGATGATGAAGGCCGCTGTGCTCATTGGAACTTTCAGAGCAGCAGAAATGTTTCTGTAACCTTCCCCAGCCTTCTGCCTGGAGACAATCCTGTCTCGGAGATCTACAGACAATTCCTTTGTCTTCATGCTTGGTTTGTGCTTTGACATGCACTTTCAACCCTGGGACCTCATATAGACAGGTGTAAGCCTTTTCAAATCATGTCCAATCAACTGAATTGACCACAGGTGAACTCCAATGAAGCTGCTGAAACTCTCAAGAATGATCAGTGGAAACAGAAAGTACCTGAGCTCCATTTAGAGCTTCACGCCAAAGTGAATACTGATGTACATGTGATTTTACAGGTTTTTATTTTTAATAAATTTGCAACAATTTAAAAAACTCTTTTTCACATTGTCATTATGGGGATTTTGTGTAGCTGTAACAAAAAACTGTGGAAAAAGTGAAGTGCTATGAATACTTTCTTTATGCACTGTAACTACTAATAACTATAACTTACCCTTTAGAGGAACCTACCCCGAGGCGTAGCAACTGGGGGGGGGGGGGGTATGCCCCCCTCACTTCTAGAGACAGACCATTTAGAAACAGTGATTTAGAATGTAACTTTTGGGATTTCATACAGCTGTCCCCCCACTTTTAAATGCCCATTACGCCCCTGAACCTACCCAACACTGAATTTGTCCAATCAGATGGGGTTATAGTATGTTTAGCCACCCCCAATGCAAATGACAACAACCAATCAGAGTCATAAATGTTTGCACCTTGACAGTTTTTTATGTCTGAATTGAATGTATTAGATCTGAAAAATATCTTGTACCTAACCATAGTTAATAAAATTAGCACTTTACATAGGGAATGTTATATCATGAGAAATATCACATTTTCCTAGTATCGCACAACCCTAATTTTAACTAAAACAGTCATTTCAGGAGAGCAGAAACACACGCAGCGCTGTTTTTGATGGGTTAATTTTATCTTGGTAAACACATGCTGAGGTTCCTCAGGAGTTTGGGCCGTCGGGAATTTGCATGAGCACATTTAATAAAACATCACCATGCACAGATGCTTCTCTAGATCGATTGCAAATGAAGATTTCTATGAAAGATGATAGTGATCTTCTCTGAAAACAAAGAAAGTGGACTACCTCTACTGCTGGAGGAGTCTGCGGTCACAGTCCATTCCACATCCTATGTGCCGTTATCCAGACAGACAGCGAACGCAGAAAACCCGATACTCTCAAACTCTCCTGATGCTTCAGTCTGCAGCTCCACACACATATGATCTGCCGGGAGGGAATCTGATGAGATCCGCTCGCTGTTTAGAGTTAATGAGAAACAGTTTGACATTAGCGCGTATCAGAGCCGAATCACACTTCTACAGCACTACAAAGAGCAATGAACCATGAAACCAGAGTAAAACTCCTCTCTCAGGACCTGTCAGTGCGTGTGTGTGATGTGAATATCAATGCGGCGCTCTCCGCTCGGGCCTCTTTTGCAACGGACCCTCCAATAATGACTGTAGAAGCAGGCTATACATGACTGCGAAATGTATCGATCAAAACAATAAAACCTTTACATGCATGAACATGTTATGTGCTGAAGTGTATAGCGATGAATGGCTCAGATGTTTACAGGTCTCGCATCACAGCTGTTCCCACATCATTCCCTTCCCATGGCTTTACAATGAAGCCGTCACGCATCAAGAAGAACACAAAACACTCATGTGAGCAAGACTTGAGAAAGCACGTGCGACAACTACACAAATATGATGTTTTTTTACTGCGACTCATATGAAATGGCTCAGCAAGTTGAATTGAATGTTTGAATCACTCCTGGATCATTCTCATAGTTCACTTCCATTAATTCAGTGCCGGCCGGTAGGGTTGAGGGACCCTAGCGCGAGCTAAAGAAATTGGGCCCACTGGTGTAAAACAGTGAGAAGAATTAATTTTAATATTTAAGTGTATATATTTTTATTAACAGTAACACATTTAACCTATAATACATATGTAAAAATATTTACTCAGATTTAAACAAATAAGTTTGCAAAGTATTGTAAAGTATTATAATTGAAAGTGCAAGTGTAAATAAAATAAAATACAAAATAATTTAAAATATATGAAGGGCACAGATTGAACACTTGTGACGTTATATTATTTAAGACTTTAAGACACTTTTTCAGGTTTATATCGAGCGTGAGCAATTTAGAGAGATATGTGGAATCTGTGTAGCAATACGTTACGTCATTCTAGTTACCCAATAGCCGATCGCAAAATATAGTGTGGTGCTGCTTTTATTTATACTGTTGTTGTGTATTTGTTATTGTTTTCAGCTATTTGTCATGTATGAATTTTACAAAGCTATGCTTTTAATGAAATGTGGAGATTTTTTTTCTCTAACCATCATTGTAAATTGTATCGACAATTTGCATTGTTCATGATTTATACGTACGTGCTCGCACTTATGGCCCAATCCCAATTCTACCCCTAAGCCCTTTCCCTTACCCCTTGTTTTGCGCGTTCACATGAAGGGTTAGGGGTGTCCCAGTTCTCTTTAGCTTGAAGGCGTAGGGCTAAGGGGAAGGGTAGATTAGGGTCTGGACAATAATTCGATATCAATATATATCGCGATAGATATCGGTGATATGATTTTTAAACCCATTTCCGATATTTCGATATAAATTTGCATATATATATATTATTTTTTTATATAAGATCTTATACATGTATCACTTGTCACTGAATGACGTTCAGTGCTCAGCCGTCAGAAAGAGCGTGATCTATGTCACTTGCGTGATGACGAACAACACAGACGCGCTGCCAGCGCTCAGCACAGCAGTTGGTTAAGCTGCGCCGCAGAAAGTTTTAGCTACAAAATGTGTGCTCTGAATACAGATGCGAATGAACAAGCTTCCACAAGTAAGAATGCAGTATTATGCAGACGAAATAGTTGATAAGAAAGGAAAGACTAATGCAGTGGTGTGGATCTGGTTCGGCTTTTTAAGTTTCGATAAACTTAGTTTCGGTGCTCTGCAAAGTGTGCCAGAGAGTAACTGACTAGCTGCGGGAACACGTCAAATCTGTTCCACCATTTGAAGAAGTTCCACTCGATAAAACATACTGAGAGTCAGAAGATGAGGCAACATAAAGTTTAAAGCCACCCTGTGGCCTCACCATCACCACCATCCACCTCCCGACACTGAAACCAGCTGTGTCAGAAGAGCAGAAACACACAGACACACCATTAAAGTGTAAGACCACTACTGAAAGCCTTCTATTTTAGCATCTAATTCAATGACAGAAATGGAGACTGGGCCAAAAAAAATTTAAGATTGGAGATTTTTGTTTTACAGCACGTTGTTTTTGCACACATTAGTGGCTCTGACCAATGCAGATATTTCGTAAGTGGCCAACAGAGTGAGTAAATATAATGCAAAAGTACAATTTTCTTTCTATTTTTAATTGTGGAATTTTAAATGGACACTCACTTTGACACAATATTTGATATATCACTCATTAAGACAATATATTGATTGATTTATATATCTAAACTAATATATAAGTCTGATTTTGTTGTTCAAATCATACTAAAATGTACAAAAATAATTGTAAATGCATAGAATTGCTGGAAACCGGTAACCATTTACTTCTATGGTATTTGTTTTTCCTACTATGGAAGTCAAAGGTTTCATGTTTTAAACATTTTTCAAAATATCTTCTTTTTTTGATAAAGCAAAAAAAGACAACTTGTGTGAGTGCGAGTACATTTTCATTTTTGGGTGAACTACCCCCTTTAATGCTCAATCAGTAAATACATTAAATAAAACAGCACTAAAATTTGATTTATTTACCAAAATTAAATGTAACAAAATGTCAAAAGTTGTCCATTTCGACCCATTGTAATGTAATACCACACAATTCTGATTGTGTGGTCTTTCAGTGTTTACACAGTGTGTGTGTCCATGCCACAACATCATTTACTGACGGCCCCGTCTGACTGTGAGGAAAGAAAACACAAATCTCTGAATCACAACACCCACACACACACACCACACACACCACACACACACACACACACACACACACACACACACACACACACACACACACACACACACACACACACACACACACACCAGGAGCATGAGGCAGAAATAGGTGAAAGGTTTGAGACGAAAAGAGGGACAAATATGGCCAGCGCTGAGGAAAGGGACGGTGTGTGGGTGTATGTGTGTGTATGTGTGTGTGGATTAAAAAGACAGATAGAGGCTGAAGATAAAGGACATGAAGTATATGGGAGTAAAAGACAGAGAGATGGATCATAATGAAGAATAAACCTCTCTTTAAGAATGACTAAATATGGAGAGTCGGGTTTCTCAACAGAGTGTGTGTGTGTGTGTGTGTGTGTGTGTGTGTGTGTGTGTGTGTGTGTGTGTGTGAGAGAGAGAGAGAGTTATGATACTGAATTTATTAGAAATGAGACACAGCTAGGCATGGGCCGGTATAAGATTCTGACGGGATGATAACCTTGGATAAAAATATCACAGTTTCACGGTATTAAGGTATTGTGGTTACTGCTCTAAAATATATATTTTTTTAATGTCTGGGTAAAAAACTAAAAGTTTTTTCCCCTTTGAACACAATATATTTTATTTTGAGAAACATTTATAATATTTTGGAGCAGTAAACGTGCCAGGCTAAATAATGAAAATGAATCATTGACTTCTGCTGTCTTCATTAATCTAAATCACAGATGTTTCTAAATCACAGATTTACTTACAGTTTGAAATGGCATCTTTGGATATCTTTTCTGCTGGAGATACTGTTGTTAAAAAAAATGTAAATAAAAAAATCTTACACATACCTTAGGAACGGTATTAGAGAAAATTTTGGCGGTATGATAACCTTGACTTTTCCAAACCGCGGTATACCTTGAAAACGGTTATCGTCCCATGCCTAGACACAGCATAAGTGCACAAATTCAGATGGCTTCAGATTTAAAACATTTCTTTTATGCTGAATACTTTCTTGTATCCTAGATCATAAAACATCTGTCTTCATATTTCATCAAATTAGAATGACTAAATATTTATAGTAACCAAGAGGCAGCCTTATAATTCTTCTATAATTCATATATAATGTCAGAACTTCATCTTTATTGTTACAATTATTATGATTCATTCATTTTCCTTTGGCTTAGTCCCTTTATTAATCTGGGGTCGTCACAGCGGAATGAGCCGCCAACTTATCCGGCATTTTTTTACGCAGCGGATGCCCTTCCAGCTGCAACCCATCACTGGGAAACATCCACATACACTCATTCACACTCATACACTACGGACAATTTAGCCTACCCAATTCACCTGTACCGCATGTCTTTGGACTGTGGGGGAAACCGAAGCACCCGGAGGAAACCCACACGAACGCAGGGAGAAGATGCAAACTCCACACAGAAACGCCACTGACCCAGCCGAGGCTCAAACCAGCGACCTTCTTGCTGTGAGGCGACAGCACTACCTACTGCGCCACTGCGTCGCCCCACAATTACTATTATTATTGTCATCATCATCATCATCATCATCATCACTTCTACTAATATTAAGGTTATTATGCATCATCTTCCTCGTTTTCCACCCCAAATGATGATTTCCAGATTCATTTCCAAATCTTCTGAAATGAGGATAATTAATAATGTTGCCTAATATTTGAGTAAACATTTGGGCATTCAGGTTTTTTTTATTAAAATTAAAAAATATTACGTATACAACAACAACAACAAAAGAATATTGAATTAAAAACAAACATGTATAGCCGACTTCCTGAAATACTAAAATAGAAAGAAAGAAAGAAAGAAAGAAACAAACAAACAAACAAAGAAACAAAGAAAGAGAAGGAAAGTAGGAAGGAAGCAATGAGAGAAAGGGAGGAAGGAAGGAAATAAGGAAGGAGAAAAAGGAAGGAAGATAATAGATAAAAAAGGAAGGAAGGAAAGAAAGAGAATGAAGGAAGGAAGGAAGGAAGGAAGGAAGGAAGGAAGGAAGGGAAAGAAGTAGAGGAATTAAGGAAGGAGGCATGAAAGAAAGGAAGGAAGGAGGAAGGAAGGAAGGAAAGGAAGAAGAGGAAGGACAGAAGAAAATAAATAAAAAGAGGAAGAAAGGAAGGAAGCAGCCATGGAAGGAAGGAAAGAAATAAAAGGAGAGGAAGGAAAGAAGGAAGGAAATGAAGGAAGCATGGAAGGAAGGAAGGACGGAAGAAAATAAATTTTAAAAAGTGGAAGGAAGGAAGAAAGGAAGGAAGGAAGAAAGGAAGGAAGGAGCCATAGAAGAAGGAAGGAAGGAAGGAAGGAAGGAAGGAAGGAAGGAAGGAAGGAAAGAAATTAAAGAAGGGAAGGAAGGAAGGAAGAAATTAAAGAAGGGAAGGAAGAAGAAGGAAGGAAGGAAGGAAGGAAGGAAAGAAATTAAAAGAAGAGAAGGAAGGAAGGAAGGAAGAAAGGAAGGAAGGAGCCATAGAAGGAAGGAAGGAATGAAAGAAATTAAAGAAGGGAAGGAAGGAAAGAAGTAAGGAAGGAAGGAAGGAAGGAAGGAAGGAAAGAAGAAATTAAAGAAGGTAAGGAAGGAAGGAAGGAAGGAAGGAAGGGAAGAAATTAAAGAAGGGAAGGAAGGAAAGAAATTAAAGAAGGGAAGGAAGGAAAGAAGGAAGGAAGTAAGTAAGGAAGGAAGGAAGGAAAGAAGGAAGAAGAGAAGGAAGGAAGGAAGGAAATTAAAGAAGGGAAGGAAGGAAGGAAGGAAGGAAGCAAAGAAAGAAATTAAAGAAGTAAGGAAGGAAGGAAGGAAGGAAGGAAGGAAGGAAGGGAAGAAAATTAAAGAAGGGAAGGAAGGAAAGAAGTAAGGAAGGAAGGAAGGAAGGAAGGAAGGAAGGAAGGAAAGAAAGAAATTAAAGAAGGTAAGGAAGGAAGGAAGGAAGGAAGGAAGGAAGGAAGGAAGGAAGGGAAGAAATTAAAGAAGGGAAGGAAGGAAAGAAATTAAAGAAGGGAAGGAAGGAAAGAAGGAAGGAAGTAAGTAAGGAAGGAAGGAAGGAAAGAAATTAAAGAAGAGAAGGAAGGAAGGAAGGAAGAAAGGAAGGAAGGAGCCATAGAAGGAAGGAAGGAATGAAAGAAATTAAAGAAGGAAAGGAAGGAAGGGAAGAAATTAAAGAAGGGAAGGAAGGAAAAGAAGTAAGGAAGGAAGGAAGGAAGGAAGGAAGGAAGGAAGGAAGGAAAGAAAGAAATTAAAGAAGGTAAGGAAGGAAGGAAGGGAAGAAATTAAAGAAGGGAAGGAAGGAAAGAAATTAAAGAAGGGAAGGAGGAAAGAAGGAAGGAAGGAAGGAAGGAAGGAAGGAAGGAAAGAAGGAAGAAGAGAAGGAAGGAAGAAGGAAGGAGAGAAGGAAGGAAGGAAGGAAGGAAGGAAGGAAGGAAGGAAGGAAGGAGGAAGGAAGGAGAAGGAAGGAAGGAAGGAAGGAAGGAAGGAAGGAAGGAAAGAAATTATAAAGAAGAGAAGGAAGGAAGGAAGGAAGGAAATTAAAGAAGGGAAGGAAGGAAGGAAGGAAGGAAGGAAGGAAGGAAGAAGGAGGAAGGAAGGAAGGAAGGAAGGAAGGAAGGAAGGAAGGAAGGAAGGAAGGAAAGGAAAGGAAAGAGAGGAAGGACGAAAGAAAATAAATAAAAAGAGGAAGAAAGGAAGGAAGCATGGAAGGAAGAAAAGAAATGAAAGAAGGAAGGAAGGAAGGAGATGAAGGAGATGAAGGAGGGAAAGAAGAGAAAGAAAGAAGTAAAAAAGAAAGTTATAGAATTGTAACTGAAAGTGTAAAAATAAAAGCTGAAAATGGGAATAAAACCATAAAAACATAAACTATCCAACAAAAGAGCAGTTTATGTCTGTGCTGTAAAAGCGATTAGGCACTTAAACACGCCGGTAAAAATGCCTGAAAACCAACAAGTGGACATGTCCCGAAATAACTGGAAAAGTGGACTTAAGGTATATATAAACTCAATAAGTCAATGCGTTTACACACATTTTGCAAATAAAGTCAAATAATTGCTTTAAAGGCCACACGTTTACTCACTTTTTAATAGAAAGGTCTTTTAGACTTCTCATAATCCAGTCAGTCCCAGTCACACTTTTTAAAAGTACAATTCTTGCTATTAACAAACCATTAAATATGACTCCTAGCTCAATAAACTCCCAATTAGCTGCTTATTAATAGTGATTAAGGTAGTTAGGTATAGGGTAGGATTAGGGATGTAGAATAAGATCATACTTTATAAGTACTAATAACCAGTTCACATCTTAATAACAGGCAGCTAATAATAATCCAGTAGGTAATAGTGGAAATTGTTACTTAAACCGGTACTATTATGCCTATTTTTATAAGAGGTAAATTAAGTCTCTGATGTCTCTAGAGTGTGTGTGTGTGTGTGTGTGTGTGTGTGTGTGTGTGTGTGTGTGTGTGTGTGTGTGTGTGTGTGTGTGTGTGTGTGTGTGTGTGTGTGTGTGTGTGAAGTTTCAGCTCAAAATACCACACAAATAATGTTTTATAACTCTCTGAAACTCCTAATTTTAGGCTTTGATCCTAATTGTGGTGATTTGGTGACTGTTGCTTTAAATTCAAATGAGATTGTGCTCTTTTTTTTTAAAAGAGGGCGGAGCTACAAATGCCTGCGTGTCAGCATAATGGCAGATTCAAAAACAAGACTAACGTCCTATGTTAATGAGGGAGAGATGGTCACTAGTGGGCGGGGCTTTTCTCCCTCTGATGACACGTACAAAGTGAGAATGTCAATCAAAG
Organism: Danio kyathit; assembly: GCA_903798195.1. NCBI lineage: Eukaryota > Metazoa > Chordata > Actinopteri > Cypriniformes > Danionidae > Danio > Danio kyathit. The sequence continues at coordinate 44,475,800 of LR812542.1, forward strand.
TGTTTCTGCTTGTACACAAATAAAATGAATACATGTTTACCATTAGAAGCTGGTTATCTTCACACACAACTGTGTTTAAACCACTTACAGATTTGATATAGCATAACAGGTCCCCTTTAAACAACCAGTTTTCTTTCCGAATATCCTTTTTCATTTGGAAATGCATCTTAAACTAAAGAAATTAACTAAAAAATGAATGTACTGGAGTTTCTTGTTGATTTTAATGGAAGCGAGAGCGAGAGAGAGAGAGAGAGAGAGAGAGAGAGAGAGAAATTGGTCTGGACAAACTAATCCAGCGGGGAATAATCACGTGTCTCCCACTCTTCAATATGAATTCTCCTTTAAGAACTCCAAGATTATAATAATAAGATACGACACCGAGGCGTGTTCACCGTCAGCACAAACGAGTCCAAAGAAAACGGATTATCAGCGTTGATCTTAGGTGGAAAAGTGTTGACTTGCTCTGCTTTTTCTCTATTATTTGGCTTATCAAGTTTCGCGTGAGTCTGCAGGATTTTTTTTCACCTGTATATTGTGTAACAGGTGAAAATGGTGCATCTGACCGCTTCTTCTTGATTTTGAAGAGTTATTCGTGTCTAAAGGTGCTTGCTTTTTGATTATTTCAACTGATGTAAGTCACATGTGGCTAAATGAGCAGTTAAACACATGTCTGCAAATGGAAAGAAAAGCGGCTGGTTAAAGAATGCGGCCACCCTTCCTTCACACACACCCCAAGCCCTTACTAAAACAGCAAAACCTGATCCTCAGGCGCACAGACACACACACACACACACGATGACCGGGTCGTACATTGATTGCTGATTTGAAAATAATTTGAAGATCATTTTAGAAATCTGTGCAGCAATGCATCACGGGTTGCATCACAGTTCTGCAATTTCACTTTGGAAATAGAAATCGTTCACTTAAAGAGGCAGTTCACCCAAAATTGAAAATTTACACTCACTGGCCACTTTATTAGGTACACCTTACTAGTACTGGGTTGGACCCACATTTGCCTTCAGAACTGCCTTAATCCTTCATGGCATAGATTCAACAAGGTACTGGAAATATTCCTCAGGGATTCATATTGACATGATAGCATCACGCAGTTGCTGCAGATTTGTCGGCTGCACATCCATGATGCCAATCTCCCGTTCCAACACATCCCAAAAGAGCTCTATTGGATTGAGTTATGGTGACTATGGAGGCCATTTGAGTACAGTGAACTCATTGTCATGTTCAAGAAACCAGTCTGAGATGATTCACGGTTTGTGACCTGGTGCGTTATTCTGCAGGAAGTAGCCATCAGAAGATGAGTACACTGTGGTCTTAAAGGGATGGACATGGTCAGCAACAATACTCAGGTAGGCTGTGGCGTTGACATGATGCTCAATTGGTACTGATGGACACAAAGTGTGCCAAAAAAATCTCCCCCACAGCATTACACCATCACCACCAGCCTGATGCGTTGATACAAGGCAGGACAGATCCATGCTTTCATGTTGTTGACACCAAATTCTGACCCGACCATCCGAATTTGACCAGGCAATCTTCTATTGTTCAGTTTTGGTGAGCCTGTGTGAATTGTAGCCTCAGTTTCCTGTTCTTAGCTGACAGGAGTGGCACCCGGTGTGGTCTTCTGCTGCTGTAGCCCATCTGCCTCAAGGTTGAACGTGTTGTGTGTTCAGAGATGCTCTTCTGCAGACCTCGGTTGTATTGAGTGGTTATTTGAGTTACTGTTGCCTTTCTATCAGCTGGAACCAGTCTGGCCATTCTCCTCTGACCTCTGGCATCCACAAGGCATTTGCGCCCACAGAACTGCCGCCCACTGGATATTTGCTCTTCTTCTGACCATTCTCTGTAAACCCTAGAGATGGTTGTGCATGAAAATCCCAGTAGATCAGCAGTTTCTGAAATACTCAGACCAGCCCGTCTGGCACCAACAACCATGTCACGTTCAAAGTCACTTAAATCCCCTTTCTTCCCCATTCTGATCCTCAGTTTGAACTGTAGCAGGTCGTCTTGACCTACATGTCTAAATGCATTGAGTTGCTGCCATGTGATTGACTGATTAGAAATTTGCGTTAATAAGCAGTTGGACAGGTGTACCTAATAAAGTGGCCGGTGAGTGTACTTGTGTGTTTTTTTTAAATTGCTTTGTTAAACAAAAAAACAAGATGTTCTGAGAAAAGTCGTCACTGACATCCTTAGTAGAAACACAAAAATAAAAAGTCAACTGGTGCTTTTTTTACAGCATTCTTCAAAATATCTTCTTTTGTGTTCAACAGAAGAAAGAAACATGAGTATGTGCATTTCACATTGTGTTATTATTATTTCAAGAGATAGTAATTGTATGCTCTTTACAGTGCAAAAAGATGATTGAATATAAAATGAAAAGCAAACTGAATGTTCTTTACACTCTTAGAAATAAAATGTAATATTGTATTTCTTTGAAAACCTTTTTCGCACTCTTTTTTGACATTTGTACATATTTAAAGGGATTTTTCACCTTAAAATGAAAATTGACTCACTTTTTACTCATCTTCAAGTGTTTTCAAACCTGTTTGAGTTTTTTTTTTTCTACTAAACACAAAGTGTGGTTTATTTATAAACTAATTTCGAGAGGATCACGTGCTTACGATCAACACGGCTGGCAGCTCATTAGCTCCGTAATCTGCCCCATTAGATGATTACGGACGCATTATAAATAACCAGAGCTTTTCACTCCAGTTATCTTCGTCTTGAAGTCCCCCCCCCCCCCCCCCCCCCCCCCCTTCCACCCCTACTTCCCACCCTTTTTCAGATAGGGCGACACGGTGGCCCAGTGGCTAGCACTGTTGCCTCACAGCAAGAACGCCACTGTTCCAACCTCCTATCAGGCTGGTTGGCGTTTCTGTACGGAGTTTGCATGTTCTCCCTGTGTTTGCATGGGTTTCCCCCACCGTACAAAATACAAACACCATAGCCAATCGACTAAACCAAATTATCACCTAAGACAACCTTAGTTTTACACTTCTCACACGGTGACAAGCAGGGGAGTTCTCGAGACCTACCTGAGCTTAAACTCCCCTCTCGGGAGGGAGCCCCGGGCTCGAGGATATTACGAGCTCAGGGCTCTCTCCCGGGACAGCATACCAATTACGCTTTATTGATCATCAGCTAAGTGTGAACTCTTGAAAGAAGATGTTTTGAAAAATGTTAGAGATCTACAGTATAAAGCATTATTTTAAGGGATAGTTCACGCAAAAATAAAAAAATCTCTCATTATGTACTCATTCTTCACTTGTCACAAACCTGTTTGAGTTTCTTTCTTTTTTTGTTGAACACAAAAGAAAGTCATTTGAAAAATGTTGGAAACTGTAACCAATGATTTCCCATGACTTCCAAAAACAAATACTATGGAAGTCAATGGATACAGATCTCCAACATTTTTCAAATTATCTTTATTTTCTTCAACATCAAAAAAAAACCTCAAACATTTTTTGTGTGAACTATGCCTTTAAATAATGCTATATCGGTTTCTAACATTCTTCAAAATATCTTCTTTTGGGTTCAACAAAAAAAAAAGACGTTCTGAAAAAAGCTGTCATCCATAGTAGAAACAAAAAAATAAAAAGTCAATTGGTGTTTTTTACAGCATTCTTCAAAATATCTACTTTTGTGTTCAACAGAAAAAAGAAACTCAGGTTTGAAACAAGTGGGGATGAGGAAATAATGATAAAATATTTGGGGTGAACTATTCTTTTAATCTAATTCATATTTCTTTGCAATTGAAGTCCAAATGATGTACAAAAATATTGCATTAAAAAAGCAGCATGTGCAAATGTGTGTGGTTATAAGATTAAATGCATGTTTTTTTTTAAATAGCATGCAAGCGTTCACAAACTTACACACCGATTTCCACATGACAACAAAAATGCGACCGCAAGGCATCGCCAGCTTTGAACTCAAGAGGGAAACCACAAATAATTTTATGAAGTGTTCAAATACTGACAAACACATTTCATGCACCACACGCTCACACACACATGTAGAAAGTCATAAGGTACCAAAGATTCAACAGATTGAATCATTTAACACCATTCTTGACTGGACACACTCTGTGCATGCTCATGCACATGTGTGTGTGTGTTTTTAGGCACACCCCAAAAGTTACAGCACAGGAGCTGCACGGCACAGAATAACATCAAGCACACACACTCCCACAATTACTCTTTTACAGCCGTCACCTGCTATTTTATGACCCCTGACCTCTTGACATGCTTAAAATCACATGCATAAACAGACAGACAAAACACACACACTTGAGGAGAAATGCAGGACTCTCCGAGTGCTCACACCGCCCATTTACAAGACCTAATATGCAGCATATACTTTTAAATCTAAGCTCCTTTTTTTGCACCAACATGTGGTAAGAGCATGAGCAACGCCCCACATTTTACTCTGCTTTGTGCAATATTTTTCATTTTCCTTCAGCTTAGTCCCTTTATTCATCAGAAGTCGCCACAGCGGAATGAACCGCCAACTTCATTCATTCATTAGCTTTCTTTTCAGCTTAGTCCAACAATTAATTAGGGGTTGCCACAGCGGAAAGAACCGCCAACTTATCCAGCATATATTTTACACAGCGGATGCCCCTCCAGCTGCAACCCAGTACTGGGAAACATCCATACAGTACACACTCATACACTACAGACAATTTAGTTTACCCAATTCACCTATAGCGCTTGTGTTTGGACCGCCCGGGAAACCGAAGCACCTGGAGGAAACCCACGCCAACACGGGGAGAACATGCAAACTCCACACAGAAATGACAACTGAGTCAGCCGTGACTCGAACCAGCGACCTTCTTGCTTTAAGATGACTGTGATCACGGTGTTGCTTTATGCAATATACATGCTCAAATTCATTCATTTTGATATCGGAAAGTTGTGGAAGATGCATCATGAGTCTGAAAAGTTGTTGTTAAAGTAAGTCTTTTACCTAAAATGGGAATTCATGATATGATCTCTTTACAAAGCACTTTATTCATTCATTTTCCTTCAGTTTAGTCTCTATTTCAGAGGTCGCCACAGTGGAATGAACCACCAACTATTCCAGCATATGCATTACACAGCAGATGCCCTTCTAGCTGCCACTCAGTACTGGGAAACACACATTCATTCACATACACACTCAAACACTACGGCCAATTTAGTTTATTCAGTTCACCTATAGCGCATGTGTTTGGACTGTGGGGGAAACCGGAGCACCCGGAGGAAACCCACGCCAACACAGGGAGAACATGCAAACTCCACACAGAAATGCCAACTGGCCCAGCTGGAACTCAAAACAATGACCTTCTTGCTGTGAGGTGACAGTGCTAACCATTGAGCCACCCAAAAGCAGTTCATTGCAAAAAAAATGCTTTTCATATTTAGAGTTTTTCTTATTTCTAGTCCAAATATCTACAAAATAAAATGTAATTAAATGTATTGTTTTGTTTTCACAGGTAATTAGTCAAAGTTAAGTGCGTTTTCCATTTAAAAAAGGGTTAAATAATCTCCTAATGGGGTAAGTAAAATATATTTTTTCAATTATTTATTAAAATATATTTCTTTATCAATTATTTGAAACTGAAAACAATATTTTTACTTACCCCATTTTCAGATAATTTAGCTTGCTTTAAGAGAAAACACACTTAACTTTGACTTATTATTTCTGAAAAAAAAATATATATACAGTTATTAGCCCCCCTGAAATATTAGCCCTCTTATTTATTTTTTCCCCAATTTCTGTTTAACAGAGAGCAGATTTTTTCAACACATTTCTAATCATAATAGTTTTAATAACTCATCTCTAATAACTGATTTATTTTATCTTTGTCATGATGACAGTAAATAATATTTTACTAGACATTTTCAAGACACTTCTATACAGCTTTAAGTGCCATTTAATGGCTTAACTAGGTTAATTAGGTTAACTAGGCAAGTTATTGTATAACGATGGTTTGTTCTGTAGACTATCGGAAAAAAATATAGCTTAAAGGGGCTTTTAAAAAATTAAAAACTGCTTTTATTCTAGCCAAAATAAAACAAATAAGACTTTCTCCAGAAGAAAAAACATTATCAGACATACTGTGAAAATTTCCTTGCTCTGTTAAATAAAATTTGGGAAATATTAAAAAATAAATAAATTCAAAGGGGGCTAATAATTCTGACTTCAACTGTATATATTTTAACCTCTTGATCTAAACATATGATTTTTGATTTAAAGGGCACCTATGGTGAAAATCCTCTTTTGTAAGCTGTTTGGACAGAACTGTGTGTAGGTACAGTATAGTGTGTCCACAGTCATATTGGGGTGATAGAAACACAATAAGTCGCTTTGTTTTATTTCCTGACATTAAAATATGACCCAAATCCCAGTGATTTTGAGGCCCACCGCAACGTGACGTAGGAGTGCAGTTTTCCCCGCCCATTGATTAATTGACAGGCACCATGTCTCTATAATAACATTTAACCACATGTCCACAGAACATTTTTTTGCAAATAAGCTGGGATTAAAATATCTGTTCAACTCTCTGTGTTTTTAAAACAGAGCATGTCTGTAATAAAGACAGTAAAATTGCTGTAATTGTTAACCGATATAATCACCACGGCTGAATGGTGTCAGTAAACGCATATTTGTAAATGTATTGTGTGTGCCTCATCATTTCAGAAAGGCTTGAATAAACTCCACCACAAATACATCAAATAAACTTACTTTATATTTTTGACTAATGAGCTGTATTTCAGCTTCATCCGTGTCTCTCTCTATCACTGACTGCTGTTTATCTGATGTAACGCATGATGAGAAGTAGACACGCACGTGAGAATGGTGGGCGGGGAGAAGCAGCTCATTTGCATTTAAAGCCACAGGCTACAAAAACAGCTACACTGTACTCAGACACTAAAATGGGCAAATTCTGGAGGTTACAATAAATTATCTGATGGGTATTTTGAGCTGGAACTTTACAGACACATTCTGGAAACACCAAAGACTTATCTTACATCTTGTAAAAGTGGTAAAATAGGTGCCCTTTAAGAATGTTTCGATATTTGGACTAGAAACAAGACAAAAACTAATACTAAAAAAAACTAAACGTTAGTGGAGGGACTTTTTAAAGAGTAAAGGGTGTCATGCGCACACACACACGCACACGCACACACACACACACACACACACACACACACACACACAGATGAAGCTTCCTGTGCTGGAAGAGGAGGAGAGTGAAATATAGGCCATGTTGACTTTAGCTGCTAAGGTGGACCGAGCCAAGACTGTGTCAGATCCAAACCTTTCAGCGAAGTTTAAAAAACGCTGCTCTAATGTTGCCCAACGCTGAAAAAACAGCCAATTACGTCTTAAAATCCAGCTAAAAAGAAGCAAAACATGGCACACACACCATACGGTATGCATGGAGTGCATATGACCAAAAAAGCACGATGAGTGCTAATTAAAGAAACGGTCGGACTAAAAATAAAATTCACCCTCGTGTCATGGGAATTTCTTTCCTTCTGCGGAGCACAAAAGATGAACAGATCTGCTCTTTCCACATAATGAAAGCATATGGTGGCCAGGCGCTGTCAAACTCCAGAACGGACATCAAACTATATTGTGAAGAAATGCATCTGACCAAAGTCTTCTCGAATCGACTGACAGCTTTATGTGAGGAGCGTGATGGTACTGGACGTTTTCAATTTGTTCCCGAAAAAAAAAACTAAACATCTTTTACAGTGTGTGTTGTTAGAGTTATTTAAAGGGATAGTAATTGTATGCTCTTTACAATGGAAAAATATCAAATTAAAAGCAAACTAAATGTTCTTTACACTCTTAGAAATAAAACGTAATATTGTATTTCCATTGAAAACATTTTGGAAGCTTTTTTTGTCCTCTTTGGCATTTGTACATATTTAAAGGGATTTTTTACCTCAAAAATGAAAATTCACTCACTTTTTACTCGGTGGTTTCAAACTATTATGAGTTCTTTTTTCTATTGAACACAAAAGAAGATGGTTTGAAGAATGTTAGAGAGCGTTATAGTGTTATTTAAAGGGATAGTTCCCGCAAAAATGAAGAATCTGTCATTATGTTGTCCTTCACTTCTCACAAACCTGTTTGAGTTTCTTTTTTTCTGTTGAACCCAAAAGAAGTTGTTTTGAAGAATGCTAGAAAGCAATATAGCAATATAGCGTTAGTGTAAGGGACAATTCACACAAAAATGAAAAATCTGTCATTAGTCATTCTTCCCTAAAACTCTGTTTGAGTTTTTTTTTTCTTGAACCCAAAAGAAGATGTTTTGAAAAATGTTGGAAACCGATATAGCTATATTTAAAGGAATAGTTCATGCAAAAATGAAGAATCTGTCATTATGTAGTCATTCTACACTTGTCACAAACCTGTTTAAGTTTATTTTTTTGTTGAACAAAAAAGATATTTTGAAGAATGTTAGACACCGATATAACATTATTAAATGGGATAGTCCACGCAAAAATGAAAAATCTGTCATTATTTAGTCATTCTTCCCTGAGTTTTTTCTTGAACCCAAAAGAAGATGTTTTGAAAAATGTTGGCACACCGATATAGCGTTATTTAAAGGGATAGTTCATGCAAAAATGAAAAATCTGTCATTATGTAGTCATTCTACACGTCACAAACCTGTTTAAGTTTATTTTTTGTTGAACAAAAAAGATATATTTAAGAATGTTAGACACCGATATAACATTATTAAAAGGGATAGTCCGCGCAAAAATGAAGAATCTGTCATTATGTAGTCATTCTTCCCTGAAACTCTGAGTTTTTTCTTGAACCCAAAAGAAGATGTTTTGAAGAATGTTAGAAACCGATATAGCATTAAAGGGTTAATTCATGCAATAATGAAGAATCTGTCATTATGTAGTCATTTTTCACTTGTCACAAACCTGTTTGAGTTTCTTTTTTTTCTGTTGAACACAAAAGAAGATGTTTTGAAGAATGTTAGAAAGCAATGTAGCGTTAGTTAAAGGGATAGTTCACGTAAAAATGAAATATCTGTCATTATTTACACATTCTTCATTTGTCATAAACCTGTTTGAGCTTCTTTCTTTTGTTGAACACAAAAGAAGATGTTTTGAAGAATGTTATAAACTGATATAGCGTTATTTAAACGGATAGTTCATGCAAAAATGAAAAGTCTGGCATTATGTAGTCATTATTCCTTCAAACTCTGTTTGAGTTTTTTTTCTGTTGTTGTTGAACACAAAAGAAGGTTATTTGAAAAATTTTGGAAAATTGCAACCACAGATTTCCATTGACTTCCAAAACAAATACTATGGAAGTCAATGGTTACAGGTTTCCAACATTTTTCAAATTATCTTCCTTTGTATTCAACAACAAAAAAAAGAAACTCAAACAGGTTTGTGAAAAGTGCAAAATGAGTACATAATTTAGCAGTTTTGTGTGAACTATCCCTTTAAATAATGCTACATCTGTCTCTAACATTCTTCAAAACATCTTCTTTTGTGTTCAATTAAAAAAAACTTAAACAGCGTTTCAGAGAAGAATGACTACATAATGACAGATTCTTTATTTTTGCATGAACTATCCCTTTAAATAACACTATAACACTCTCTAATATTCTTCAAAACATATTTTGTGTTCAATAAAAAAAGACCCAAACAGAGTTTCAGGGAAGAATGAGTGCATAATGACAGATTCTTCATTTTTGTGTGAACTATCTCTTTAAATAACGCTATATCGGTTTCCAACATTTTCCAAATCATCTTCTTTTGTGTTTAACAGAAAGAAAGAAACTCAAAATGATTTAAAACTATCTGAAGACCCTGGAAAGAGATTAGATCACATTTAGAAGCCATTTTTGAAGTCGAGATTGCTTTCACTTGTGAGTATTTATATTAAGGTTATATAAATTATATGGATGGATTAATAAAGACAGGAAACTATTATTTATTCTTCTGGCAGCTAGTAAAAAAGTCATTAGTCAGTCAATTAGTCAGTCAGTCAGTCAGTCAGTCAGTCAGTCGGTCTTTACTCATTTCCCGAAGGCAATTTGGTTGCAGCATACAAGCATGTCACACATAATACACCACAACACATTGTACAATACAAATCTACAATAAATTTAAAAACTTTACAGCTGAGGGGATAAATGAACGTTTGAACCGATTTGTTTTACTAATAGGAGTTCTGTTTCGAATACTAGAAAGGAGAAGATAAAACCTGCGGTGCATAGGATGGGAATCATCTGACAGAATACTCTGAGCTTTACTCAAAACTTGTCTATAGTATAACTGAGCCATAGTCATTACAAAAAATAGTTAATATTATAGTCACCTACAGTTGAAGAATGGACTGATATAGAGTACACACTATATACAGCTGAAGTCAGAATTATTAGCCCCCCTGTTTATCTTTTTCCCCAATTTCTGTTTAACAGACAGAAGATGTCAACACATTTCTAATCAATAGTTTTAATAACTAATTTCTAATAACTGATTTATTTTCTCTTTGTCATGATGACAGTAAATAATATTTGACTAGATATTTTTCAAGACACTTCTATACAGCTTCAAGTGACATTTAAAGGCTTAACTAGGTTAATTAGGTTAACTAGGCAGGTTAGGGTAATTAGACAAGTTATTGTATAATGATGGTTTGTTCTGTAGACTATTGAAAAAATAAATAGCTTAAAGGGGCTAATAATTTTGACCTTAAAATGGGTTTTAAAAATTTTAAAACTGCTTTTATTCTAGCCAAAATAAAACAAATAAGACTTTCTCCAGAAGAAAAAATATTATCAGACATACTGTGAAAATTTCCTTGCTCTGTTAAACATAATTTGGGAAATATTTAAAAAAGAAAAAAATCAAAGGGGGACGAATAATTCTGACTTCAACTGTATGTCATGGAAAAACTTTTTTAATTAAGAACACAGACTGAACACTTTTTCCTAATTTGGAGTAAATGGATTGAGTATATTTCACCAATATGCCCAGATTCACATGTCCAAATTGAATTGTAACTTTTAAATGTATTATTATGTGTCTATACATATATCTTCAACCCTTGTTAACTGTTCAGATGTATTACTCTTTTGTTATGTTCGGGATGAAAACATCCACTGAATTAAACTGCTGTAAAAATGAATCAGATAAATATATTTTACATTTGTTTGCATAAATCTGTTAATCAACCTCAATCCTGTTCAAAAGTACTAAATGGTTTAGAAAATTTACAGGATTTAAACTCGGTAATGGCCAAAGTTCACAAATGATGTCACTTATTTGGTGAAAAAAACAAACACAAAATTATGTATTTTCAATGTAAAAAGTAGTGGACTGAATTTCTTTTTTCCCCTTTTATCACAGTCTTGGCCATGTGAATGACTATTAACAACATTGGCTTTGATGCATTGTTAAATTTAAATTTTTTTCTCACAAATTTACTGTTTTTCCCAATTGACTTCCATTATAATCACATTTGATGGCGCATAAATACACAGTCTTTGTTTTTGTTTACTCCATGTAGTTCTGAGAGCTGAGATGCATATTTCTTATTTTCTCAGACACATCAAGGTAAGTGCGCAAAGGCCACTCTCACACGCTCACAGACACACATACACACATACACACACTTTAATTTGCTGTTAACTCCATATAAAATCCAGAAACTAAGCTTTTTTTTTTTTGCACATGTCTATCTAAAGGGTTAATGCTGCCAACTGATGATCAACAGTAAAAATGACAAATTTGACCTCTTCCCAACAGGGAAAACCACTAACAATCAAAAATGCATGATTACACGGTGTCATGGTTTGCAATTACAAAAATGTGGTTATAATTGAAGTCAATGGGGCAAAAGCAGCCACCAACACTAAATTAGGGAGAAAAAAATGAAAATTAATCAAAAACAGTGCTTCAAAAGCAATGCTGTTTCACATGTCCAAGACTTTGATAAAAAATCCAGTCCACAATTACATTTTATATTGAAAATACGTGATTTTGTGTGCTTTTTCACCAAATCAGTGACATAATTTATGAATTTGGCAATTAAAGAGTTAAAATCCTGTAATTTTCTAAGCAATTTAGTAGTTTTGATCAGGAATGAGGTTGATTAACAGATTTATGCAAACAATTTTGAAGAAAATAATTATCTGATGCATTTTTACTGCCGTTTAATTCAGTGCATGTTTTCATCCCGAACATAACAAAAGGGTAGTCATTTTGCCCAGTGTTTCATTGAGTTTTTTTTTTTTATTCAATGCATTTTTTCAAAATATGTGTCAATATAAGATTTGTAACCAAAAATCTTTCTGCTAGCTGAAACAGAAAAAAGTGGTGGCCAAATTAAAACTCAAAATCACCCCAGAGTGGATGAAAACATCCCCAACAGTATACAGTACATAAGGGTTAAAGGCAATCTTCTAAAGGATTTGTAGCTCCCCATGTTTTACTGTTTAGTTGTTGTTGTTGTTGTTGTACTTAAAGGGAAGAAAATACAAAGCATGTGCAAGATCTGTAAGTCTCTTTCTGTATGAGAGATATATACAGTTGAAGTCAGAATTATTAGCCCCCCTTTTAATTTTCTTTTTCTATTTTAAATATTTCCCAAATTATGTCTAACAGAGCAAAGACATTTGCACAGTATGTCTGATAATATTTTTTCTTCTGGAGAAAGTCTTATTTGTTTTATTTCAGCTAGAATAAAAGTAGTTTTTAATTGTTTAAAAAACATTTTAAGGTCAAAATTATTAGCCCCTTTAAGCTATATATTTTCGATAGTCTACAGAACAAACCATCATTATACAATAACTTGCCTAATTACTCTAACCTGCCTAGTTGACCTAATTAACCTAGTTAAGCCTTTAAATTTCACTTTAAGCTGTATAGAAGTGTCTTGAAAAATATCTAGACAAATATTATTTACTGTCATCATGGCAAAGATAAAATAAATCAGTTATTAGAGATGAGTTATTAAAACTATTATGATTAGAAATGTGTTGAACAAAATCTTCTCTCTGTTAAACAGAAATTGGGAAAAAAATAAACAGGGGGGCTAATAATTCTGACTTCAACTGTATGTATTTTCTTTTGAAAACTCAAAATAAAATAAATAAAAATAAACTACTTAAAGATGAGTAAAAAGTGAGTGAATTTTCATTTTTGGTAAACACAATCCCTTTAAATATAATCAAATGCAGAAAAAAGTGCAAAAAAACCTTGCATAAGGTTTTGGTGGAAATGCTATATTACAGTGCTCAGCATATGTAAGTACACCCCTCACAAATCTCTCATTTAAAGCCATATTTTTTATAGGAAGGTCTACAATATTATATTTGTGCATATACATTAGATTAGTCAGTACTGAAGCAAAATCTGGAGCTTATCTGACTAAATAACTTACGATAACGGTCCAAAAACTAGCACCGCCAAATTTATGTTACAGAAAAATATTAAATACAAATTTTAAAAAAAAAGAAAAAATCAAGAAGCAAAAATTTGACAAATTAAGTTGAAATTTTGTAGGTTGTGATTTATTTTGCAATATTCTGCTTGAATTTAATCGTTTTATCTTTCAATTTCTTAAGATGCTCGGTAACTAAGATATTATTTGAATAAATATATCTGTTTAATAAATCTGTTTTGTTTAAATGCACCAAAATACACTGAAAAATGGAGGAAAATATTCATTTTTAAAGAGTTAAGATCACTTAAATTGCTTTTGATTTGATATTTAATCATCTTTTTCCATTGTAAAGAGTATTAAATTTGTATAATATTTTCCATTATTTAAAAATGCATGCTTTTTTCATGAAAATAAGAACATTCAGTTACATTTCACTCTGTTCCTCACATCTTCCTTTTCAGAAGAGAGATTTGTATGATACTTGTATGCTTGTTTTTGCAGACTGACACCATGTCTGCTTTCAAAACAGTATTTTTTTAATATCCTTATTATCCTTAAGATAAAAAATATCACTGTATTGTGATTACTGTTTTAAAATATATTCTTTTTAATTGTCTGGGTTAAAAACAAAAACTTTTTTCCCCTTTGAAAACAATATATTCTATTTTTGGAAAGATTTATGATATTTTGGAGCAGCAAACACGTCAGGCTATATAACTCAAATGAATGATTGATTCTGCTGTCTTCATGTGTTTCAAAAACACAGAGTTCTTTACAATTTAAAATGGCATCTTTGGAAATCTGTTCTGCTGAAGATACTGTTGTCCTAAAAAACAAAACAAAAAAATGTAAATAAAAAATCTTATACATACCGGAACGATATTACAGAAAATGTTGGCGGTTTTAAAACCTTGACTTTTCCAAATCGTGGTATACCTTGAAAACAGTTATCGTCCCATGCCTAATACTTATATCCTTTAACATCCCTAATGCACTGAATAGAGGAGGATAAACATTGTGCTAAACATATTTTGTGTTGCACAAAACGAAAAAAAACCTGTATGGGTTTGGAACAACATGAGGTAAATGACGAAATTTTAGTGAACTATTACTTTAGGTATACAGCGCTGGCAGAGATGTTGAATGTAAGTAGGTCAAGAAAGAATCTGACACACGGTTTAGTTATCAGATCTCTCTCTTTGTCTGCTACACCTCTGACTTTACTGTCAAACACAGCGCTTTTCGTTTTGACAGCTTTGAGACCTTTTTTTTTTTCCCTTTTTCTTGAGGGCCGGCAGTGGGCAGGATCAGTAAACTGAGCTGGCGTAAATGTTTTTCCCCAAAGTTTAACTCTGCAGTTCATCTGTGACCTCAGGGAAACCAGAGAGGGGCTTCACTGCAATAAAATCACAGGAATCCACACAAACACACACTCAAACGTGTGTGTGCCACGTCCATCAGGGGAAGCAGAAATCTCGACGGTGTCACGCATACCTAAGAAGACTCGTGAAGAGTTGCTTTGCTTGGCATCGCTCATGGACCGGGAACGAAACACAGTTTGGAGCGCTCTGTTAAATTACCAGCAAAAAAAAAAGAGAGGGAGAGAGAGTTTTGACTCACTGCTCACCTGTTAGAGAGTATGAGCAGTGCACAGTGCCCTCATTGCTCTTTAATCAATATAATCTGATTATTCATAATACAAAATCACACTCAATTAACACCTTAATAGTGTGTTAATTGAGAAACAATCACCACTCAGTGCTGCATTAATAAAGAGCGTGCATCTTTTTAAATGAAGCCATTAATTGCATTTGAAAATCATTTACTTAAATCATTGTCACTATAATCAGACCACAATACACTCATAGTAAAGTGTAAACACGTTTCCTAACAATTGAGGTGGCTATTATCACTCTATAATTGGTTTACTGTAGAAACAATCACTAGTAAATGGGTTTTGAAGGGAAACTATTAGCCAAAAATAACATTTAAGACATCATTAAAGGGGTAGTTCACCTAAAAATGACAATTTACTCACTATATACTCTCCCTCAAGTGGTTATAAACCACTTTGTGGGTTTATTTATACTGTTGAACACAATAGAAGATATTTTAAAGAAAGATTAAAAGCCTGTAACCATTGATATCAATAGATATAACAAATACTGTGGAATTCAATGGTCTTTTGCATTCTACAAAATATCTTCTTTTGTGTTCAATAGAAAAAAAAGGAGACTCAAAAGAGATTTCAGAACAAGTAAAAATGAGAAATGTTTAATTTTTAGGTGAACTATCCCTTTAAATCAACGTAATTAGTGGCTAATTAGTCGGATAAACTGATTGTGAGTCGCCAAAGCTCTCATTCGCATCACTAACCAATCACATGCACATCCTAAATATATTATTCCATACATATCCCCATTTGTTTTCACAAAACACATGCTTTTGATAGACTTGAACTGTGTGTGGGAACTCACCTGAATTTCTGAATCCCGCCAAAGCTCATTCAAGCGCAGATGTGCGTAAAATAAATCCAGATCGCTTGTGATTTAGTCCTGTTGTCTGCTGGTGAATGTAACTCACAGACAGAGCAGCGGTCAGTTCCGTTCATGAGATAGAAACACACTGACACGCGCGCACACACACACGAGATAGAGAGAGGGAGAGAGAGAGAGAGAGAGAGAGAGAGAGAGAGAGAGAGAGAGAGAGAGAGAGAGAGAGAGAGAGAGAGAGAGGAGGGGTGACAGAGAGCGAGCCAAGGTGAGAAACTCTACTGAGCCCCCCTTTCACACACACACACGCACGCACGCACACACTATTCCACACACAAACTGCATTGGCGAGAAAGGCTCTGTTTCAAATCCTAGTGAGCCGCCTATCTAGACAGCATTTAAGGGTATCATATTGGCACGTGTCTTTTTTGGGAAAACCGTCTGTTGCGACATTTTAAAAAATCTTTATGCTTAACTTTTAAATTATATTATATAAATTTTTATATTATATTAAAAAAAATATTTTTA
Source organism: Danio kyathit (assembly GCA_903798195.1). Lineage (NCBI taxonomy): Eukaryota > Metazoa > Chordata > Actinopteri > Cypriniformes > Danionidae > Danio > Danio kyathit. Next base: position 44,492,248 of record LR812542.1, read on the forward strand.
GGAGAGTTGAAGTAATTTTTTGTTTGTTTATTGTTATTTTATTGAGTGTAATGTAAACGCACTGAAAAAATATTGATTGGCTTTACTCAGTTTTTTTAAGTTAGTCTAAGTAATAATTTATATAGGCTGAATTTAAACAAACATGTTCAACTTGTTTAAATTCAGCTCATATAAATAGTTTGGAACCGCTTACCTTAAAAAATGTAGTGAAGAATCAGTTCAGTTTCAGTTTTCTTTATTTTGTCATTCAAAACATCACAATAAATTTTAATGCAGAACAAAATTACGTTGCATCAGACCCAACAAGAACATAAAAAACATCAAACACTATAAAAACCTAACATAATAAATACGCTTTTATAATTTCATAAATACAGTTGAAGTCAGAATTATTAGCCCTCCCTGAATTATTAGCACCCCCCCCCAGATTTTTTCAACACATTTCTAAACATAATAGTTTTAATAACTCATTTCTAAAAACTCATTTCTTTTACCTTATATCTTTATAGCCATGATGACAGTAAATAATATTTGACTAGATATTTTTCAAGACACTTCTATACAGCTTAAAGTGACATTTAAAGGCTTAACTAGGTTAATTAGGTTAACTAGGCAGGTTAGAGTAATTAGGCAAGTTATTGTATAATGATGGTTTGTTCTGTAGACTATCGGAAAAATATATAGCTTAAAGACGCTAATAATTTTGACCTTAAAATGGTTTTTATATAATATTTTTAATATAATTCTGACTTCAACTGTATGTATATATATATATATATATAGTTATATACTGTAGTTATATAAAATATAACCCAATTTAAAAAAAATCACAGAAGAATGCACAGTTTGTTATGATAGTTATATTATTAACATTTTGTGCTAATTTAACTATTTATTGTTTTATTATTACATGCTGGCTATTCAATACACTGTAAAATCCAACAGTCAACTTTATCAAACGAAATGAGTGTAGCTAACTCAAAATTGACTGAAAGTTAATTCTACTCATCTGAAAAGAGTTTTGAACTCAGTGTTGAAGGTAAAGAGTTAATTAAATACCTCATTACCTTCAACTTAAATGGAGTAAGTTCACAGTACTCATATAGATTAGTTTCACAAACTCAAATGGTTTGTTGCAATCGGTTTTCTCAATCGGTTTGAGTTGCCTTAACTTATTGGGTTTTACAGTACTCAGTTGGTTTGAGTTCTCTTCATTTATTGGGTTTTACTGTGCTCAAATTGTTTCGTGTACTCAAGTGTTCACGGCACTCATTAGGATTGGTTTTTAAACTTAAATGGTTTGTTGCAATCGGTTTTCTCAAGTGGTTTGAGTTACCTTAACCTTTTGGATTTTTACAGTGTAGTATTTAAGATCAAAGTCAAAGTCAGCTTTATTGTCAATTCAACCACATGTACAGGACATACAGAGAATCGAAATTGCGTTACTCTCAGACAATAGGTGCCTAACATATAATATTAATACAAAAAGTAGAATTTTAAAAAGAGATTACAATAAATACAATTATACATGAAATCTAATCTAAAAATATAAGTAAAATTTTTAAATTTGTAAGCAATACACTTAAGATGCACAAGATAAGGTATTATTCAAAAGTCTTATAATAAATAAATGCTTTATAAAATGTAAGAAATTATATGTAGTGCTCAGCATAATTGAGTACAGCCCATTTTGAAAATGAATATTTTTCTGCATTTCTCAGTGAATATAGGAAATGTATTTTGGTGCATTTAAACAAAACTTTATTAAACAGATTTATTAAACAGATATATTTATTAAAATTAAATTTTAGACACTAAACATATTTAGAAAATAAAAGATAAAACAATTAAGTTCAAGCTAAATATCGCAAAAAAAATGGGGGGGGGGGGGGGGGGGGGGGGGGGGGGGGTGTACTAGTTTTTGGACCGTTATTGTAAGTTATTTAGTTAGATAAGCTCCAGATTTGGCTTCAGTAGTGACTAATCTAATGTATATGGACAAATATAATATTGTATAGCTTCCTATTAAAAATATACATTTTAAAAGATAGATTAGTGAGGGGTGTACTTATATATGCTGAGTACTGTATGTAAATTATATGTATGCAAATTGCATATGTAAATAAGTTAGTTAATCTTGAATTAAGAGAGCGCGCCAATAATGCTATAAAAATACTATTGTGCAACTGGCTTGATTTACAGACGCATGCAAAGTGGTCGCGGGTTTGGCAGTGGCAAGTCATAGTTGGGTACAGCTTTTTTTAGTTTCTTGTTTATGAATTTCTGGCAAGACGACTTACAAATGATGATAAACACAGGCAATTTATCATCAGGAGCTACAGTAATACTGGCTGAATAGCATGATGGCGGGGATCACACCAGATATGCGCGCCTTGTAGTGAACACCCAATGAGGAGGATGCTGTCTAGGTAGGGAACTTACTTTGGGTTGTGGCTGTGTGTGGTCGGGGGTCGGACAGAATGCGAGTATGACTTTAAGGTGGTTAATATATTGACTTTAAAGGCATTTGCAAGCATCTGTTTAAAATATCACAATTTCACAGCGAATGTTTGCGAAGTACGCAAACTTTGCTTGACGGTGTAAGTTTAGTCAGTATGCTAGGCTACCTTATAAACACACAATGTGATATGAAAATCTATTGAAAGTACTACACAATGCCAGTCTGTATCTGTCGTATTTTACTTATTTTAAAACAATTAATTTTAATAAACCTCCTCAGCGGTGAATTCAGTAAATCCTGTTTGACAACACATGAAATTAGGCGATCTCATTAACTTATAATAGACATTTATTAACACGGAAACGCTTTAAAAACATAAGAAATGGTTAATCTCTAACTAATAACTTTCAGAAAGACCGCTGGACCGGTTGTTTTAAGCAGTTTTGGGGGCGGGTGTGGAGGTTAGAGCCAAATAAATCGCACCCTCTGGCATCAGGCGTTTTCTGCGCATGCGGCTTGCGCTCCGCTGATATCCCGGCGCTCGGTTTGACACTGATGTTTATTTATTTCCCGATACTATCTCATGGAGTCATTCAAGAATCCTTTGATTCCAGTAAATCATCGGAAACAGTCGGCGTATGTGTTAGATGGAGTATCCAGATGGCGCGCGTAATGAGAGTATAAAACACGAGACAAACTAAAGACAGATGCGGTATGTGTGTGTCTTAAACTGATCAAATTATTATAATCGTCCTGCAATACCGGGATGGAATTCCAGAAATCATCCCAAAAACATATTGTACACACCCAGTCTTGAACATCATGTGATCTTTAGGATGGCATCTCAGTGCTGGGAAACCCATAGGTGGCCACAAATCACTATAAAGTTCTCTAAAAACATCCTGTCTCATCACTTATGATGCAACCTCAAATATTCTCCAGGTTACAAAACTACTTTCCTCACATGCAGTATGTAATTGGGCTATTTAACATGATACAGAACATGTCAAAGGAAACATTCATCAGCAGAACATCCAGAGCTGATCCTAAACAGTGCTCAGAAGAAGTCCAGGAAATTTCCAAAACAGTAAGTGCACCTCAAAGAACACCATTAAAAAGATGAGTACATGTGGAACAACTGTGATTCTGCCCAGAGCTGGCCACAATCCACAACTGAGTGGACTGGCAGGAGGAAATGTTGTAAAGGATAGCAAGAAGCAGCATAAATGTGCATGAGTTTATACACTTGTAAAAACGATATATTTCACTCACCCTGATTATGTTCATTCATCTGTGGAAGAAAAAAGATGTTTATTATATATTTTTGCATTAAATAAAAGTTAAAACTCTAAAAGATACAATAAAAGTAAGTGCATAGAGCTTTGCATGCCATGTGTGATGTGGAACAGACCCAAATTGTTGTTATTTTAATTATTAATATTTAAATACATTCAAATATGAGGCATCAACACAATTCAAAAGTTAAAAAAAGATTCAGTGAAACAAATGAACTCTTTTACATTATCTAAACCAGTGGTTCCTATGACAGGGCAGGCCCGTAGCCAGCCTGGTGAAAGGGGTGGCTCTTTTTTCTTAAAAAAAAATTACCTTTTTGCTGTTATTCGCCTCATTTTCTATTTAATTCATTCATTCATTTTCTTTTCGGCTTAGTCCCTTTATTAATCCAGGGTCGCCACAGCGGAATGAACCGCCGACTTATCCATCATATGTTTTTACGCAGCGGATGCCCTTCCAGCAGCAACCCATTACTGGGAAACATCCATACACACTCATATATTATGGTCAATTTTAGCATACCCAATTCACCTGTACCACATGAGTTTGGACTGTGGGGGAAACCAGAGCACCTGGAGGAAACCCACGCCAACACGGGGAGAACATGCAAACTCCACACAGAAATGAAAACTGACCCAGCCAAGGCTCGAACCAGCAACTTCTTCATCTTGCTGTGAGGCGAATGTGCTACCCACTGCGCCACCACGTCGCCCTTTCTATTTAATTATGAGATTTAAATACTGAATTTAGGTGACATTTTAAGAACTATTTTAGCTGAATTTATTAAATTAATAAGCTTGTTGGATGGTCATTATAACCACACTTTTTGATGCATCAATTTTTTCCCTAAATATTTAGAATAAAGAAATCTGACAAATATTTGTTTTTAAAATAGAAGTTTATTACATCAAATATCATTAGAAAAAAAAAAAGTTTTAAATTAAAAACTGTAGCCTAGTGTCATTTATTAAGCAAATAACAAACTGGCCAGCACATTCAACTTTCCTAAGTCAGAATTTGGCCATTTGAATAATAAAAAACAAAAACATAATAATAATAATAATAATAATTTAGAGCTTCACCATTTTGCCATCCTCTCTTGTAAAAGTGCTTCACAATTTTTTATTGGTCATATTTGTAAAATAAAAGTTACTTGTCAAATGTTTTCTCTATTTAAAAACAGTACAGTAGCGAAAGAAGACTGCTTATGTCAGATGCAGATGTTTTCTTGCACAGCTGGATGTTGGACTGTTGAAAAATAATTGTTTGCATTGGCCAAAACTGATTAACTGAAGTCATACCAGGATTCCGCTTAGTCTTAAAGCCTTTTTCAATGGGTTATTTTTACTATTTATGATGGCATATCAGTCAAAACCGGACAAATGATCTCATGTATGGGACAAATTCTGGACATTTGTCAGTGTGGGGTGGCTCTTCCGAACCACCCGAACCCCCCCTGCAAATAAATTTGATTAAACTATTAGAATTGCAATATTTTAACCATAACCAACAGAAGATAAAAATAGTAGTTAATAGTTAAATAAAAAAACAACATGCAAATGAAAAGCATCAGCCTTTAAATTTGTTTTTTTCATAGGATTGGTGTGTTTACATTAGACTAACAACACAGCAATAGCATCAGCTGCAGCAGATTGATTTTATAGCACCAGGTTAAACTTTTTGACATCTTTATGGCAATTAAATACATTAAAAATAACTACAGGCCACAAGTGAACATTGGGAATGACCTCTGAGTGGCGGTCTCCAAAATTAAACTTGTGCTGAAAACATTGTGTCCACCGGTCTCTAAAGCTGAGGAAAATATTAAATTAAACAAATTAATAAATGACTATAAAAATGATATAATTCTGTTGTCAATATGCTCGCGTTTATATAGGCCTATTGTTGTGTGCGCAATGTTTGTGTATTTATAATCATCTCCATGAAATGTGGGGGTCACGAGTCACTGGTGTTGTTTTTTGGGGGTCATGGGCTGAAAAGTTTGGGAACCCTTGGTCTAAACAAAAAAACTTGTACACTATAAGAAGCTTTTGTGCAATTGTAATGTACAACGGATGTCATGCAACTTTTTATTTTTCTTCTGAAATTAATTTTGATTTAACAAATTTTGATATGCAAATCAAATCTACAGTAGATTAGAACGATAAAACAAAACAAAAATAGTTCTGTGTAAAAGTGCAGCTCAACACAAATACATAAACATTGCATCAAAGATATGAGCACAGAGGTTTCATTTTTAGAGATCTAAACTTTTTTTAGATCAATCTAGCTCGACTACACTGAAAAAAATGCACTGGATTTACTATATTTTTTAAGGTAACAAAATTGCAAATAATTGATATGGGCTAAATGTAAACAAACAAATTAAATTTAGTAATGTTCAACTCATTTTTGTTGTTGTTGTTTAAATTCAGCCAATATCAATTATATGCAACAACTTATTTTGAAAAAATTGAGTAAATGCAACGAATCATTTTTTACAGTATAGATGTGAAAGGCCCAACAATTTGGACAAAACGTGATATATTAGTCTCCAAACCTAAATCAAAAAGCACATCACTCAGACACTCAGCTACAGTATTCCTCCACCACACAGACCAAAGATGTTCAGCATATAATTTGCTGTAAATGAAAGTAAACATTCTAAGTGCACACAAAAATATCTTTTGCTGTTTGTTCAAACTACTTTATTAAAATGAGCTGAAACAATCCACTTCACTTTGTAAAAACTAATAAGTTAACTTAATTTCTTCATGTTTTAATAACACAAATGGGTTGTGTGGAACAAAGAATTTCTACAGTATTCATTCTTTTTCTTGTCGGCTTAGTCCCTTTATTAATCTGGGGTCGCCACAGCGGAATGAACCGCCAACTTATCCAGCACATTTTTACGCAGCGGATGCCCTTCCAGCCGCAACCCATCTCTGGGAAATTTTACAGTATTGTACACTGTAAAAAATGCGGGGTTCCACAAATTTAGTTTGTGTTAATAAAACATGAAGACATTAAATTAACTTATTAGTTTTTACAAATTTAGGTGGATTGAACAAAAACAATTACGTTGTCCCAAAATAACCCTTTAATTAAGTAGTTTGAGCAAACATCATTTTTTGAGTGTAAGTGCATACAACCATGCATGTGTTTCAAGTGTAATCTGTCATTTTACTCATTAATATTTATACACTGTAAACCCAAAAAGTTAAGGTAACTCAAACCATTTGAGGAAACTGATTGCAACAAACCATTTAACCTAACCTAACCTAACTCACCTAATGAGTACTGTGAACTTAATCCATTTGAGTAAATGAAGCAATTTGAGAAGAACCCAATAAATGAAGAGAACTCAAACCAACTGAGTACTGTAAAACCCAATAAGTTAAGGCAACTCAAACCGATTGAGGAAACTGATTGCAACAAACCATTTGAGTTAAAAAATAATAATCTATATGAGCACTGTGAACTTACTCCAGTTAAGTTGAAGTAATGAGGCATTTAATGAACTCATTCAACTAAAGAGTTCAAAACTCTTTTCAAATGAGTAGAATTAACTTTCAGTCAATTTTGCGTTACCTACACTCATTTCGTTTGATAAAGTTGACTGTTGGGTTTTACAGTGTATATATTGAAATATGAGGCATCAATACATTTAAAAATAAATACCCCCCCCCCCCCCCCCCCCCAAAAAAAAAAAAAAAAACAATTATAGTACCATTACTAAAATGAAGCATCTGTTAATATTCCTCTTCTACGCAGACTGAAACAACTCTTTAAGGTAATTAAATCTTTAGAGGTTACCCAGCAGGCACAGGACATCAACATGATGTCAGATTGACGTTGTACCCCAATGTCATGGGACGTTGCATTTTGTTTGGGAATGAAAATCCGGTTGATGTCAGAAACCAACGTTAGGCCGACGTCAATGTCCAGACACACTTTGCATTTTGGTGACTTTCCAACGCAACCTCATTCATTCCTTCATTTTCTTTTCAGCTTAGTCCCTTTACTAATCAGGGGTCGCCACAGTGGAATGAACCGCCAACTTATCCAGCATATGTTTTGCACAGCAGATGCCCTTCCAGCTGCAACCCATCACTGGGAAACACCTATACACTCTCATTCACACACATACACTACTGACAATTTAGCTTTTTCAATTCACCTATACCACATGTCTGTGTACTTGTGGGGGAAACAGGAGCACCCGGAGGAAACCCACGCCAACACGAGGAGAACATGCAAACTCCACACAGAAATGCCAACTGACCTAGCCAAGGCTCGAACCAGCAACCTTCTTGCTGTGAGGCTATCGTGCTACCCACTGCGCCACCCCATCGCAACATAAAAACAACAAAATATCAACGTCTAATGGTGTTACAGCTTGATTTTGTGTGGACGTTACCACTATGACGTCTATCAGATGTTGGATTTTGGTTGCCATACCTGACGAATAAATGTCAGTATTTGACGTCAATATGACGCTGGTTTAAGATGTTGGCCCGACGTTGGATTTTGGTCAGTTTCCAACACAAACTAAAATCAACCAAATATCAACGTCATTTCATGTCGCTATTGGACCTCAAAATAACATTGTCCTTAGACACTGGCGATCTAAATTTAACCTAATATTAACGTCCTATGATGTTATGTGTCTGCTGGGTAGCATCAGTATGTTCATTTTAAGGATATCCATAAGCTAGTGTGCTTCAAAAATGACAAAATTCACATTTAGAGGAAATAAACCTGAGCTTGCAGTTCGTCACTTCAGCCTAAATCAGGGGTGTCCAGACTCGGTCCTGGAGGGCCAGTGTCCTGCATAGTTTAGCTCCAACTTCCTTCAACACACCTGTCTGAATGTTTCTAGTATACCTAAAAAGAGCTTGATTAGCAAGTTCAGGTGTGTTTAATGGGGGTTGGAACTGAAATATGCAGGACACCAGTCCTCCAGGACCAAGTTTGGACACCCCTGGCATAAATGGATCAACAATTCTTTTGACGTCACGTCATACATCAAATCTTCTGACCAATCAAATGCTCTCTAGTGTCCGACATGCGCCACCCTCTTCTTCTCATTTGCTTTTTACTTGATGCGCTTGAGCTCAAACCCTCTTACTGGCAGAGCTGTGATAAAACAAAACACTACTGGCTGTTTTCTTTAAGGGGGAGGAGCTAATATATGCCCCGCCCTCTCTTCATGTTTCAGTTGAGAATACATCAAACATCGAATAAAAACTGCACATTTCAAAGCACTTCACGAGACCTTTCAAGAACGTGATGGAATGCTGGAGGCAAACGTGCCGAGCGGTGGGAGCTGGAGGATGATTCGCCTTTCAACACAACAGTAAACCAAAACATACAGCCAAAACCACAGTCAAGTGGCTTCAGACCAGAGGGTTAATGTCCTGGAGAGTTTCAGAGCAAAACCCACTCCATCTAAACATCTGTGGATCTGACTTACGCTCCACTTGCTGTTTTTCTCCTACAGTAGTGCTGTAGAGATGATGTGTGGGGAAAACGCATCATGCTCTCAGGGCTGTAACACAATAAATAAACGTCTGCCATGGTTTTAATGCTCTATACTGCAAACACAGACTCCCGCTGCTGGTTTCAGGGCGACTCAAAAGATTTAGGATCGCTCACTGAGGCGAAATCCAATTGCATTTTCAGTAATGTGCCGCAAAATAAAGTCAATGAATAGTGGCCATGTGTTTGTGTGTGTGTGTGTGTGTTTCTCAGCCATGTGTAAGCTGCTCAACATTCCTGTGGTATTTATGGCACCATCCAGTGTTTTCCTCTGATGAGTGTGTGTGTGTGTCAGAGTGTGTGAGAGGTCAAGAAATAAAAGAGACAGAAGCAGCCTCCAATAACTCACCACAAACACTTCACACATGCTTATGAAGCTTTCAGGATGATTCGTTTTACTCCCAGGATTGTGTGTGTGTGTGTGTAGTAGAGAGAGAGAGAGAGAGAGAACTAGATAAAGTGCTGAGCATAAAGATCCTTTTTTAAATCAAGATTTTTACAGGATGCTTAAATATGTTTGTGCATATACACTCACCGGCCACTTTATTAGGTACACCTGTCCAACTGCTGGTTAACGCAAATTTCTAATCAGCCAATCACATGGCAGCAACTCAATGCATTTAGGCATGTAGACATGGTCAAGACGATCTGCTGCAGTTCAAAGCGAGCATCAGAATGAGGAAGAAAGGGGATTTAAGTGACTTTGAATGTGGCATGGTTGTTGGTGCCAGACGGGCTGGTCTGATTATTTCAGAAACTGCTGATTATAACCGAGGTCTGCAGAAGAGCATCTCTGAGCACACAACACGTCCAACCTTGAGGCGGATGGGCTACAGCAGCAGAAGACCACACCGGGTGCCACTCCTGTCAGCTAAGAACAGGAAACTGACACTACAATTCACAAAGGGTCACCAAAATTGGACAGTAGAAGATTGGAGAAACGTTGCCTGGTCTGATGAGTCTCCATTTCTGCTGCGACATTCGGATGGTCGGGTCAGAATTTGGCGTCAACAACATGAAAGCATGGATCTATCCTGCCTTGTATCAGCGGTTTAGGCTGGTGGGGGTGGTGTAATTCACTCATTCATTTTCTTTTCGGCTTAGTCCCTTTATTAATCCGGGGTCGCCACAGCAGAATGAATCGCCAACTTATCCAGCACACGTTTTACGCAGCGGATGCCCTTCCAGCTGAAACTCATCTCTGGGAAACATCCATACACACCCATACACTATGGACAATTTAGCCTACCCAATACCCACGCAAATGCAGGAAAATCATGTGGGGGATATTTTCTTGGCCCACTTTGGGCCCATTAGTACCAATTGAGCATCGTGTCAATGCCACAGCCTACCTGAGTATTGTTGCTGACCATGTCCATCCCTTTATGACCACAGTGTACTCATCTTCTGATGGCTACTTCCAGCAGGATAACACGCCATGTCATAAAACGTGAATCATTTCAGTCTGGTTTCTTGAACGTGACAATGAGTTCACTGTACTCAAATGGCCTCCAAAGTCACTAGATGTCAATCCAATAGAGCAGCTTTGGGATGTGGTGGAACGGGAGAGTCGCATCATAGATGTGCAGCCAACAAATCTGCAGCAACTCCGTGATGCTAATATGTCAATATGGAGTAAAATCTCCAGTACCTTGTTGAATCTAAACCATGAAGGATTAAGGCAGTTCTGGAGGCAAAAAGGGGTCAAACCTGGTACTAGTAAGGTATAAAGTTGCTGGTGAGTGTATATTAGACTAGGCAGGATCATTAGTCAGGACTAATTGAACAAAATTATTTGTACAACCAAACTGATATTGATACTAATTGATATTAATGAATATTTTAATGGAACTTTTTGATCAAAATATTGGATATTTTCACTGTGAAATGGATGCAATTATTAATTTTCAAAAAAAATTATTTTCCCTAAACTCATTTAAGCTGAGCACTGTATTTGTTTCATTAAATTTTTTATTAAATGTTTTTTTATATAAAATTATTTGTTATTTATTACTATTTGTTTATTATTATTATCATCATCTTATTGTTGTTATTTATTTTTTCACTATTTTTTAATAATCATACTAGCCTTTTTCTTATTTGTGAATATATTTATCAAAGTTTTAATTGTTTTTTTATGTATGTTTACAGTATATATGTATTTGTGTATTACATAATAATACTGAACACTATATACTATACACTATACATAATACTATTATATTGTTTATGTAATGAGCAGTGCTTGGCTCAGTGATTAGCACTGTCGCCTCACAGCAAGAAGGTCACTGGTTCGAGCCCCGGCTGGGTCAGTTGGCATTTCTGTGTGGAGTTTGCATGTGTGTGTGAATGAGTGTATATGGGTGTTTCCCAGTACTGGGTTGCAGCTGGAAGGGCATCTGATGCGTAAAACATATGCTGGATAAATTGGCGGTTCCTTCCACTGTGGCGACCTCCGATGAATAAAGGGACTAAGCCGAAGTAAAATTAATTAATGAATTTGAGAGAGAGAAAGACATTTAACACAGCTTATAATAACATATCATGTAGACATAACCAATAATTAATCTTCATATTAAAAAAATATTAGAAATAATATGGGCGGTTCATTCCGCTGTGGTGACCCCTGATTAACAAAGGGACTAAGTCAAAAAGAAAATGAATGAATGAATGAATGCATAATGTGACATCTGAACACATATAATAAATTATAGCTAATATATTTAAACATATACAGTAAAGCCCAAAATTATTCAAAACCTTGCCAAATTCTGACTCAAAATTTATCTTCCAATGTAAATAAAAACAGAAATATTTATATATATTTTCCCCACAATGACGTCTCTCGTATATCTTATTATCTTTTGGGAGACCCCTGTGCTCAGTGGCGCAAAAAGGGGGTATGCAGTATATGCGGCGCATAGGGGCGCCACACATGGGGGGCGCCATTGTGCCAAAACTATTTTTGAAATTATCCTTATTAAAAGTTTCAAATAATAAAAATGAATAAATATTTTTGGTTAAAATAATATAATATTGTATGAATATGAATATAATATTGTATTTTATTAAATAAAAATTATACCACCCCTCCCCCTTTCTTTGACCATTTGATTGATCCGTTGCTCGGTTACAGTCACATGTTCTAAATAGAGAGAAGAGTGAAGAGACGTGGAGCGCAAATAGAAAACTAAAAAAAGAACAAACAATGCCTTAAAATGAAAATTGCCATGACAAATTGGATAATAAGAGGTTGGTAAGCTTAACCCACACTTTTATTACCATACTTTTAATCAACTTCTAATGTTTTTGGGAGCGACGGGCCGCCATATAATTAATTATTCATTATCGCCACCCAGTCACTGCATGCTTTTACTTAACATAAATGCAGATGAGGTGGTTTTGTCCAGGCAGGGGGGCAGTGACGTAGACACACCTGCACTGCGTCCGAAATCGCAAACTTCCATCCTGTATATATGTGAAAAACAGTATAATTCTATGGGCTAAAGCCATAAGCCTGGCGTTTATGGTTTATGTTTATGGTAAACGCCTGATAGTCATAAATTTATGGACGGTCAGCTTCAAAAGATAAAATTTGTATTCACTGCATTTAAATATTGATTGAAGTCACTATATATATTTAGTGAGCAGCAAATGAATCTGTTTGATCCACTGTTGTGTTTGATAGGAGAGGTGTGACTTTAAGAATGCAATGAAAACATTAGTTTTGTTTATGCTCATTTAAGATAATATTAGTTGTGTTTAAAATGAAACATGTTTACATATTATTAAGTGTATTTGTCTGTTCACAAACCCGAATCTCAAAGTATCTGCTTTCATTCAATCAAATCGCGTGTAGAAGCCGTCTTTATCACTATGGAGCGCGTCCGTCAGTCAGCACAGTTATACTTGCATTTACTGCATGGGGCGGCGATCGACGCATAAAGCTTTACTGGAAAGGACGTGAATGCGGCCGTTTTTATATTAATTTCAACATGCTGTCAATCCAAAATAATGCAAAAGCATATTTCTCTTAAACAGTTCTTGCAATCACATTTGAGATCAACTCTGTAGTTGATACTTTCACTTTTCATAGAAACATTACAAATGCGGGAGAAATACGGGAAAATGCATACACGGAAGAGTGGATAGAATGGTAAAATATGGTAGAGTTAATACGGCAAAAACGAGAGAGTTTATAGGTATGAGTTGCATACGTTGATACACACGTTTTAATTTAAAATAATTTAAAACAATAACAGGAACTCACACAGCCAAGTGTAAAGTTCATGTAGATGTAAAAGTTTTATCAAAATAAACAAAATCATACTTACAGTTGAGGTCAAAAGTTATAAGAATAATCTGAAAAATGTTCTTTATTTGTTATTATTAATTAATTAATTTGCCAAAATAAGAGGGATCACACAAAATGTATAAGTACAGACCTAAATATTAAGGCCAGATAGAATGTGCAGATATTTTTTGCTATTTCTGCTGAGAATTTTGTAAAAAAAATCTGCGGATTTATGCGGAATGATTTTAGGATTATCATAACTAAAAACATATATATATATATATATATATATATATATATATATATATATATATATATATATATATATATATATATATATATATATATATATATATATATGTGAAGTAAATAATAATACCTTTTTAACTTTTATTTAATGTTTACAATGCAAATCAAATTAGATCCGCTTATTTGGTAAACAAAGCAAGTCACTCATATAATATATCTACTAAAAGGCAGAAAATATTACTTTACAAACTGTATTGTAAATATATCATATGAACATTTTAATATTACTATTGTTATACTAAAATAATATTAGTGAAATGAATTTAAAAACTGAGTAAATATAAATGTACACACATTTACACAAGTAAATACATAGACTCAATGATAGACTAAAAATCCTACTGGGCCAACTGAATATATTTCAGAAAAAATAGAAAATAATATTTGGATGAAAATTTTCTCTATATAAATTTTATGTACTTGATTATAATGATTCTTAACCCTGTTAAAACTGACACATGAACAAATAGTCAGAATATTCACATTTTTTTGGAACTGAGATGTTTATTAATCTTTCTATCAAAATTCATTTTATAAAATATAGATGTTTTTATAAATTTATTATGTATCATACTGATACATCAGGCCTTTTGGGGGGCACAAAACTTGAACCCGCATACCCCTCAGTAAATGGGCAGTTGCGCCCCTGCCTGTGCTGTAAATAAAAGTATATTAAGGTCAGAATTTGCCTGGGGTATAAATAGTTTTAGGCTTGATCGTATATGTTCAAACATATTAGCTATAATTTAATATACGTGTTCATATACAATGTCACATTATTCCTTGACTGTGGCGCAAACAGCGTGAAAGAAATAGACGAGTCCAGCGCGCCCCCTGCTGTCTGTTCCGCACACTTACACCTCAAAACTCAGAAAATTAACCTTTTATTATGGTAAGGGAGGAGAAATTTACTGTAGTAAAACAATTAACGCCAGAGGAGCAAGAGATTGATCTAAATTACAGCTGTCACAATGGTGTATTTAAGGTTTTGAGTGAGTTCAATTGCACAAATGTTTGTCTTTCTTGAAATGACTCATATTTTATAGCCGTAAATATTATTGCTCATGACAAAAATGCTCTAGTAATATTGTAAAGTGTATTGTACAGTACATGTGTATACTGGAATACTGATTAATTAAATTTACTAGATTTTTTAAAGTTTAAGTGATTGCAAACAATGTATATGGGCTGAATTTAAACAAATTAAGTTGAACATGACTACATTTAATTTGTTTGTTTAAATTCAGCCCATATACATTATTTACAACCACTTACCTTAAAATATCCCAAAAATTGTAGTAAATCCAATGAATATTTTTTTCACTGTGTATATTGCTGTACTATATACAGTGGAAGTCATAATTATAAGCCCTCTGAATTATTAGACCCCTTGTTTATTTTTTCCCCAATTTCTGTTTAACGGAGAGAAGATTTCTTCAACACATGTCTAATCATAATAGTTTTAATAACTCATTTCTAATAACTGATTTATTTTATCTTTGTCATGATGACAGTAAATATTATTTGACTAGATATTTTTCAAGACACTTCTATTCAGCTTAAAGTGACATTTAAAGGCTTAACTAGGTTAATTAGGTTAACTAGGCAGGTTAGGGTAATTAGGTTAGTTATTGTATAATGATGGTTTGTTCTGTAGACTATCGAAAATATAGCTTAAAGGGGCTAATAATTTTGACCTTAAAATGGTGTTTAAAAAATGAATAACTTGAATGCTTTTATTCTAGCCTAAATAAAACAAATAAGACTTTCACCAGAAGAAAAAATATGATCAGACATACTGTGAAAATTTCCTTGCTTTGTTAAACATCATTTGGGAAATATTTAAAAAAGAAAACCAAAATCAAAGGGGGCTAATAATTCTGACTTCAACTGTATGTGTGTGTTTTTCATTCATTCATTCATTTTCTTTTAGGATTAGTGCCTTTATTAATCTGGGGTCGCCACAGCGGAATGAACCGCCAACTTATCCAGCATATGTTTTACGCAGCGGATGCCCTTCTAGCTGCAACCCATCACTGGGAAACACACTCATACACTCTCATTCACATTCATACACTATGGAAAATTTAGCTTACCCAATTCACCTCTACCGCATGTCTTTGGACTGTGGAGGAAACCGGAGCACCCGGCTTTTTGCGTGGGGAGAACATGCAAACTCCACACAGAAATGCCAACTGACCCAGCCGAGGCTCGAACCAGCGACCTTCTTGCTGTGAGGCGACAGCACTACTGCGCCACCACGTTGCCCATGTGTGTATTGTATTATTTACAAACTGTAGTATTAACTATAGTGAACTGATCAATTCTGTAGTATACTGTAGTTTTTACTAAAGTAAACTGTGGTGTATTGTAGTATAATGTACTGTCTATTGCTGTTGAAACTAGAACAGCATTGGGTTATTTATATTTCTGGTTATTGTATTGCCATGGTAACTATAGGATTACAACAAGAGATAGATAGAGATAGAACAGAATGTGAACATTCTGTTCAAGGGGTGTCACAGTGACGCAGTGGGTAGCACAATCGCCTCACATCAAGAAGGTGGCTGGTTCGAACCTTGGCTGGATAAGTTGTCATTTCTGTGTGGAATTTGCATGTTATACAGACACTTCTATACAGCTTAAAGTGACATTTAAAGGCTTAACTAGGTTAATTAGGTTAACTAGGCAGGTTAGGGTAATTAGACAAGTTATTGTATAACGATGGTTTGTTCTGTAGACAGTCGGAAAAATATATAGCTTAAAGGGGCTAATAATTTTGACCTTAAAATGGCTTTTAAAATTTTTAAAACTGCTTTTATTCTAGCCGAAATAAAACAAATAAGACTTTCTCCAGAAGAAAAAATATTATCAGACATACTGTGAAAATGTCCTTGTTCTGTTAAACATCATTTGGGAAATATTTAAAAAAGAAAATCAAATTCAAAGGGGGGCAAATAATTCTGACTTCAACTGTATATTGAGAACCACACTTTCAAACTACTTGTTTTTACACATGTTTTTCTTTTTTATCATTTTAAATATAATGAACTTTAGTATGACCACTGATTCTTTAATATATTTAATACACATTACAATAAATGTTACCTAATTTTATTTATTTATATATATATGTATTATTATTTCAACCATATTTTCATAAAAGTAATGCGAAACATTAAAAACAGATGTGTGTGCTAAAACAGATTTAATGCTGTTTATGTAAAAACCTCTAAAAATCTATTTGAGTATTATTTATTTTGTAATTATTTATTAATGCAATTATTTTAAAAGATGTAAAAAGTATTTCTTTTTCTTAAGTGGTTGTTAATTAACACAAGGTTACTATTACTTAAATATTTATATTTTTAGACACAAGTTGTATTTTTTTCAGGTATTTTGTATTCTTTACCTCAAACTTTTAAAGAGCCCCTATTATGGGTTTTTGAAAATGATCTTCATGCAGTGTGTAACAGCTCTAAGTGAATGAAAACATCCAGCTGAGGTTTAAATCTGAAAGTGCACCGTGTTTAAAACTAATGATTCTTTAGCGAAATAGTCGACTCAAAGTTGAATAAATGAATCTACAGTAGTTGGGTTCAGATCTTTTGTTTGATCACATCGATGTCTATACGGTACATCACCAAATATGTACTTCCAGTTCCAGGAAAATGTGAACGCGCTTTCCCTCCACACACTAGCGGAGATGCAGGGGATCACGGGACTGATCATGATGCAAAGATGAAGATTCGGCTGAGGGGAATAAAGGGTTAAAGTTCACAACAAAACCACAGTATAGCCAACCTAGTGCTGTGTTTGTTCCGGTCATTTTTCAGATTTTTTATACAATACCCTACGCTGCAACGCGGGATTCACCGGCCATTTGCTGAAGGAGCAGCAGAGACTATGGGACTTTGTAAGACTTTGACAGGGACTTCTTCTTCCTCCGGATCATAACATGTAAGTGAAATTAGAAATTGTTGCCTCGTTTTGTGTAATTTGCAAAATATGTGTTTAGTTGTGTGTTATAAGTTGTAATCACCCTGCGCGGCTTGTAGTCACGTATCGATTATAGATCAGTGCTTGTACTGTATCTCTCAGGTTAAATCTGTATGGGGGTGTTCACATATCACATCCAAAACCACGTTAAAAACGTAACGCGTGCTTCTTCCTTTACCGATTTTAATGCGTTTCTGAATGCCGATCCTCTGCTGTTTGCCTTTGCTATGGCCACCATCAGGTGTTCCTCACGCACGGCCAATTTTCAAAATAGTTCAACTTTTGCCACTGTGTGGATTAATACTGAATGTGTGTCGTTGTTATTACTTGGGGTTAGGGTTAAGAGTAGCATAATATGCTGGTGTTTAACTGGTTTGCTTTATTGCATTCCTGCATTGGCTCTCATACTTTCTGCTACTTCATACTGTAGCCGTGGTGGGCATTTCTTTCTGTCTTGTGCTGAACACAGTCGACCAATCGCTATAGACTGGGTCATCAGACCAATCAGAGCAGATTAGCTTCGCGCTAAGGAGGGGTTTGGCAACAAATGAATCCCTGAACAATTCATATGGGAGTCGCTGGGATAATTAGGTAAAAATCAATGCATATTATAAGACAATGAAAGTGTTTTTTGACCATGCACGCATATCAGCATGTTGTTGGAGACCCCTAAAACCAAAATATGACATTTTTTAATGCAAAATATGAGCTCTTTAATAAAAATAGTTTAACACTGTTACATGTTATTAAAAAATCCAGAAGTATATATGTTAAAATAAATTTTAAAGAGCATGTAGTTTAGCTGCAGCTTTAAAAATTATTATACGATAATGAATATTCATCATCAATATGACACCTAATGATAGAGGTAATTTAAGGATATTTGTACAGTGTAATGTTATTAATAAATCCAGGTGTATGTAAAAATGCATATGCTTTAAAAAGTATTTCTTCTTCTTAACATGTTTCCATATTCAACACCAATATGACACCTAATTCATTGATTCATTTTCTTTTCGGCTTAATCCCTTTATTAATCTGGGGTCGCCACAGCTGAATGAACCGCCTACTTATCCAGCACGTTTTTACACAGCGGATGCCCTTCCAGCTGCAACACATCTCTGGGAAACTATGACACCTAATGATGATCTCTAATGTTCATGCAGCATCACACGTGTTAGTCAGTAGGGGGCAGTGCGATCTGTTAAATGTTTTCTTCATAACCAGAACATGATCTGTGTATAAGTGCATTAAACGCAGCCTTGTTAACGTTCTAACAGCTACTTGAATGACAAGTAAACACAAACTAACCGTATTATGCAGACAGAAAACGGAAAGTCCCTTACCAGTGATGCTGAGGGGAAACAGACGGTCACCATGACAGCCAGCAAACTCAGCATTTTGCCCATTGATGGGATGTTTGAGTCAGAGCTCGATGATGATGAGCCGCTGACGCCCGCAGAAACTAAAAACAAGTTACTCAAAGAGAGGAGAGATTCCTGCAGGAGGAATAAAAGAGCATCAATTACTCAAAGGTGATTTCCAGAAAAAGAGGAACGCAAAAATCCCACCGTGATGCTATTTCCGACGCATTTCCGTGCATGAGCATGACTGAAGACAGCTTCAGAATATATAGTGATCATATTTAGCAGGATAAAAACGTAATATGCAGCCATTTATCATTCATTTCCATTTGCGGACACTATTCAGTAAGCTTTGGTTTTGAAAGGTCTCCTCTGCTCGACATAGCTGAATTTACTTGACTTAAAAATAGCCTGTTTTTGTTATATTTGAGCATATATTTATGCTGAATATTCAGCGTAATTACTGTACTTGTCGTTGTCACGTGATCCTTCAAAAATCATCCAAATACACTGATTTACGGGTCATTTAATAAACAATAATGAGTGCTCTGCTGTAATTAGGTTTTTTCTTTTATAAAAAAAAACACAATAAATGAATAGAAAGTAAAAAAAAAAAGTATTTATTAGAAACTAAAATCTTTTGTAAAGTTATTAAACTTATACAATCAATTAAAATCATCATGCACTGTAAAAAAATGCAGGGTTCCACACAATTCATTCATGTTGTCCCAACACAAATCGATTAAGTTAACTTAACACTTTTAACAAATTTATGTGGATTGAACATAAAAAATTAAGTTGTCCCAATGAAGTCTCAAGAATTGTGTTGTTTCAGCTCATTTTAAATACGTTTGAACAAGATTTTTTTTATTGAGTGTGTTAAGTTACTTCAATAAGTAATTAACCACTATTTACTTAATTAAATGTGTGTATATATATATATATATATTACTTTCATTATTACCATGTTTGATAAGTAATTCAATTACTCAAGAAATTAATTACTTGATTCAAAACTACTTTATTTATTTAAAACTACTTTACTGCTTTATTTAATACTATTAATTTATTTACTATTATTATTTATGTATATTAAATACAAACATAACATTCTCTATTGTTAACAAAAATAATTACTCCGCAAAAAAGAAAGATATATATATGTAAAATAAAAATTATTAATTCTTAGTCATTTCCCAGAGATGAGTTATGGCTGGAAGGGCATCCGCTGCGTAAAAATGCTGGATAAGTTGGCGGTTCATTTCGTTGTGGCGACCCCTGATTATTAAAGGGACTAAGCTGAAAAGAAAATGAATGAATGAATGAATTTCTTAGTCATTTGCTATAGTCTTGATAAATATAACCTTTAATTGAAACATTGTAAAACCCAACAGTCAACTTTATCAAATGAAATGAGTGTATTTAACTCAAAATTGACTGAAAGTTAATTCTACTCATTTGAAAAGAGTTTTGTACTCAGTGTTGAAGGTAAAGAGTTAATTAAATACCTCATTACTTCACAGTTCACAGTATTCATATATATTAGTTTTTTTTTTTTAACTCAAATGGTTTGTTGCAATCAGTTTCCACATTCGGTTTGAGTTGCCTTAACTTATTAGGTTTTGCAGTACTCAGTTGGTTTGAGTTCTCTTCATTTATCGAGTTTTACTGTGCTCAAATTGCTTCATTTACTCAAATGGATTAAGTCCACAGTACTCATTAGGATTAGTTTTTGAACTTAAATAGTTTTTTGCAATCAGTTTCCTCAAATGGTTTGAGTTACCTTAACTTTTTGGGTTTTACAGTGTATAAATATTCTGCTAAATATATTTGTATATGAAAGTATTAGAATTAATCTGCTTCTCTGAATTGATTTATACAGAAGTGTTCAATTGATTTATAGTAAACTATGTAAGTAACTGTCATTAAATTACCTCAAAATTAAGTTAATTATAATAATTACAGTATTTAGTTACCTTATAATTATACTCAAACCTGTTCAATCATTTTTTGCTTTGATGAGAAATTTGAAGTTTATCTGTCCTTTGGAGAATTCTCAAAATAGCATTTTAATGTTGTTGATAAATCCTACAGGCTTACTGAGGTGCATTATCAGTCACCTTTGATGAAATATTGGCATAATATTGGCAAATATTGTCTTTATGTATATTGTGTGGTTTGTACATTTTTAATTCTCTGAATTGATTTATACAGAAGTGTTCAATTGATTTATAGTAAACTATATAAGTAACTGTCATTAAATTACCTAAAAATGAAGTTAATTATAGTAATTACAGTAATTAGTTACCTTTTAATTACACCCAAACCTGCATGTCAGGATATATTTCCTTGCCAATGCCAAACTTTTGAATGTTACTAAATGCTTATTTAATTTTTACATCCATAACTTCTACTTCTGACTACTAAAGTTCCCTGGATAGTGTAAAATCTCTTCTAAGAGAAGTGCATTATTATATTTCTTTTAAGAAAAACATAGATGCTGTAGTGCAAGTGAATGATTCTGTAAGGTATAAGAGTTCAATCCATTTTTGCTTTGATGAGAAATTTGAAGTTTATCTGTCCTTTGGAGAATTCTCAAAATAGCATTTTAATGTTGTTGATTAATCCTATAGGCTTACTGAGGTGCATTATCAGTCACCTTTGATGAAATATTGGCATAATATTGGCCAATATTGTCTTTTTTATGCATATTGTGTGGTTTGTACATTTTTGGCTGTCTTTTGTACTATTGGACCTGTGTCTGGAATAAAGAGAATATGTATGCACTGGTGACTTTCTCACAGTCAGCTTGATGGACCAGTCCTCCTTATAGAAAAACTCACTAAGAGTCTAACCAGTTTTATTTATTTCCAAACACATGGGTTTAAATAAGCACTTAAATGCTTTGCCGATACTATAATAATCTTTTCTCAGACCTGTATCTGAAAAACCTGGTATCACAGACACCTTAAAAGCATTTGTACTTGTGAGAGACACTTATAAATGCCTGATCGTCATTGAATAAGATGCTCAAATGCTTTCTTTTCACTAATATCTGTGTTTGAACAATTCTGAATGATTTTAATGCACGCATAAACAACCAAAGAGAGTTACATTAGCATTATCAGTTGCATTTCACCTAATCAATGTGATGCTAATTATATTTCCGTGTTACTTGTGTCTGTGAAAACTACAGTAAAAGAGATGAACGACGACGACGACTACTGTATTTACCCTTAAAAGCTGTATACTTTAGAGTAGTAATGTGAACCCTTAAAGAACTCCTATTAACCATTTTAAGGATGAAAAAGGTACAAGTGTGATTATTTTTAGGCCAGCGTTGAGGGTAATGCAATAACAGGGTTCATACACATTTTCACTACTAAAATTCCAGGACTTTCAGGTAAATATTCATGACCTAATGTTTCATGTAATGTCTACGGTACACCTGATAAATGAGAGAGAAAAATGCACATTCAAACGTATTATTTGAACATAATAACCAATATGTGTCAATCTATGGAGTTTATATTTATATTATAGATGGGCATAGATTAATTTTTTTAATCAAGATTAATCTGGGAATTAATCTAGATTAATCTAGAATAAAAATGGCTAATTTGAATTCTGCCGAAGGCGTTCAGAATATGTGTGCTACCCAAATAATAAGTCTTTGAGAACGGGTTTCTCAAGCCAGGAGGCGCATTAGACCAGGGGCTCATCTGCGGTTTCCAAAATGCATCACAAACTGCTAGGGAAACTGTTCTACTATGATAATTGGTGATGAAAATAAATGATGTTCAATAAGATGTACTTGTGTTTACTAACTGTTTATTCAGTTAAACATGAATGTTGAACTGTAGGCCTACATAAGCTCCAAACAGTGATTTTTGATTACCTTAATCCGACTAAAGTCATAAGTGAACTAAACAGAAATGGAATTAAGACATGTGGAGTATGCAGATATTAGTGTCATTATTGAAGTAAACCCTGCAGTCTTTAGGACCTTTCGCCATATTTTCCGACAAGATCCACACGTGGCTTTCAGTAAAGGACCGCACACACACACACACAAACACACACACATTGCGAAATGCGGAAGTTTTTTTCCTTCCATTTGGCGTGCGTTATTAAATTCCACAACACTCTCACCAGTCCTTACTCCTTATTTGCGTCTAATACCCCAGTTTGTCATGAGGGCATGAATGAAATGTTCATCAGTTAAAGTGAAACTGCCAAACTGCAGTTAGAGTCAGGCATCCTGCTGATTTGATTCAGAAGGGCACTCTTTTGTCAGACGGCTCACCGGTCAGGTATACATCCGCGCTTATATATCACTGTGAAAGTCATCATAGCTTGCGTAAAATAGACCCAGCTCCCAACCCAACTTTGAGAATAGATTAATGCCGATATTTTTTTATAGCCCGATAAGTGTCTTGCGTTAACGCAGCACGTTAACGCCGATAACGGCCCACCACTAATTTATATATATATATATATATATCTGTAAAATAGTTTTTAGAAAGTATCTTGCTGTCTGTTAAACATTTTTTAAATTTTAGCTTGTGTAAGAATAGTACAGATTAGCCTTCAGCACCCACAGTATCTTCCCTCTGTAGTTAGGGATTGTTTCTGGACACCACACTCAAAATGTTTCTTGAATTACAGTGAAAGCGAGTGAAGGAGAGGCGCAGGTGATACTGTGGGTTTTCTTTTTTATCCTATCCATAGTCATGTGAAGGGACGGACTGCACAATTGTATTTAAAATGTACCAATATTATCATCTCAAATATATTCAAGTACATAGATATTTGTTAAACAAATTTCCATGACTTTTCCAAAACATTTTGAGTTTATTTGTTTTTCCAAAACTTTTTCAGGCCTGGAAAATGGCTTTTCAAAATTCCATGACTTTCCAGGACCGTATGAACCCTAATTAATAACATGATGAGATGTGTGGTATGTAATCAGATTACTTTCTCAAGTAACTAATAAAATAATGCATTACTTTTTTCATTTCTTTGTTTTCTCATTTATTAACTGCCGTTTATTCTCCAGCCCTTCTGTAGAGAGAAATCAGAAATAAGGTCAGATGTGTGTGTTGTGTGTTTTATTTTGAGACTTACTGTAGCACTAGAATAATTGTGAACATGTATTTAGTCATCTCGATTGCACAAACAGATTAGAATAGCTAAGCTTCTTCATGTAATCCAGAAACGTATTTTTTTTTTTTGTTTCTTTGAGCTGTGCCGCAACTGTACAGACATGAACAGTGTTTGGGAAAGTTACTTTAGAGAGTAATGCAATACAATAATGAGTTACTCCACAAAAACGTCACTAGTTGTGTTACTTAGTTACTTTTTATGGTAAGTAATGCGTTACGGTATTTTTGAGTTACTTTTGCATTACTTTTTCTGACCTAGCTGAAGTTTGATCTCTTTCAGAACTTGCAGAGGATAAATGTAAGATAATTTTATCTTCAGAGAACTTCTTGACCCAAGAGCTCTACATGCTGTACTGTATACTGTATACAGATTAATGAAAGTTTAAAGCAATGTGTTTGCTTTTCTACTTTTTGTCTTATTAAAAAGTAAAATCACTGCACATTCAGAAAATCCTCTTCTCCTTTTTTTTCCCATGTGTTCAAAATAATAAGAATTTTCCATCGCAGGAATGTAAGGCTCTGCCATCTTTATTTCTGTCTGTTCCTGCATTCTCTCATTCAGATAGGCTCATTCTGAAAACCTAGCCTACATATAGATACAACGTATCTACATTTCTGGAGATCGCGAATTATGTAGCCAGAAGTACATATGGCTGCATTTCATCTTTAAAACGAACACTACTGGGTGGTATGACGTCGTTTCTCCATTCAATCTGTGCTTTTGAAAACACTATTGGTTGGGTTTAGGGAAGGAGGAGGGTGGGGGGATCAGTCAGTCAGTCAGTCAGTGAGTAGACAGCGGCCTCTGGTGGATTTACACAAGAACAGCAGGCGTGAACGGCACTCACGAGAGAAATCTGAGATCTGAAAAAGCGTACACAGCGGCCTCTGGTGGATCCGCGAAAACAAAAACTGCAAAAAACAGCTCCTGGGATGAATGTCGTGATCTCCAGAAATGTATATAGTGGTATATTTTCAGAATGAGCCTGGGTTGTCTCATTGTGTGCGGGATTCAATGTGACTACGTTCATTTTAATTCAACAATTAATTTTTTTAAAGGGAATTAACTAAACTAAAAAGTGACTCGCATTACACGTTTTAAAAAGTAGCTCAGATATTATTACTTAATTTTTTAAAGTAATGTGTTACTTTACTCCCTACTAGGTAAAAGTAATATTATTACGTAACTCGCGTTACTTGTAATGCATTACCCTCAACACTGTATATGAATTTTTTATTTCCTTCAGCCTGAGCTTCATTCACTTCACATTTCTCTTTTGCAGTAAATGCTCTACAAATTTTTTTTTTTTTTTTTTTAAATATTGCAAACAAGCAACCCCAGACCAGAGTAAAAATGTAATGCAAAAGTAACACATTTAGTTACTTTATTAACCCATTTGTGCCAAAAAAATTAAAAAAAATTTCATGTGTATATCCTTGTTAATAGTGCCCTATATAAACATGTTTTGCATTTATTTTCTCCAGGTTTTAGATTTTTTTCAAGAAAATCACATTTGAATGTGCGGCGACTACACACTCTCAGAAAAAAAGGAACACGGTGGTACAAATAATGTTCCTTAAGGAACAGTTTTGTACCTTTGTAAAAATGTTACCTTATATGAAACAGAAAATACCTCTTATGATACTGTTCTGTACCTTTTATGGTACAATTGAAATGAAGGTACACAATTGTTCCCATATAAAAGGTACAAAAGTGTACAACTCCTTCATTAAAGTGATTTAATGAATATTTTCATATTAAAACAAGAATCATCATTTAAAAGTATGTTTAAAGAAACTCATAAACATTCATTATTAAGTTCTATAATACAAAACAACTGGTAAAACAGAAACTATAGCTATTGTAAACTACACATTTAAGGCATTTTAAATACATGTTTGGTAAGCAGTTTTGACACTGTTAAGGTACAAAGTGTCTTGTCACTGTGGTGGTACCTTTATGGATCAGATTTGTACTTTTGATGAAGGTACAATATTGTATCTGCAGGTTTTAAAAAGCAAAGGTACATTTTGGTTTCCCATGGTACAAATCATGTCCTTAAAGGTACAAACTGCAATAGTACAAATGTGTTTCTTTGTCTTAAGGTACAATTTTGTTCCATAAAAAGGGACTGCCCCAGTGACAAGTACATTGTACCATTTTTTTCTGAGAGTGTAGTTGCCGGTGGGTAAATATGTTGTAAGCACCGTTCAATGTAAAAATTGAACAGGAGGAGAACATTTGGCATTCCAACTCAAAACAAGTGCTTTCAACAGATTCATTCATATTCATAAACACATTTATTGTGTTTAAAATTTGAAACAATTTGTTTAAAATTTTCAATTGATATGAACTAGTTTCATGAATATGAAATCACAAAGAAATAATCCATTTGTCTTACAGTGATGAAACACACACTAGTTTCCCCAACTGACCTGCAGTGCAAACTTATTGCCACTGCTTGTCTTCCTCAGCTTTGGTGAATGGAGTCTCAATTATCGACACGTATCCAATACTGTAATCCGGAATATTTTTATTAAAGAACTATATCCCTTTCATTCAAATAAAAATTTATTATTTTATTATTTCTGTAAGGAAAAAATTAAATTGCTTAGAACTAAATATTTAAAGTTTCCAGTGGCACCAAAAGTAAAGGAAGTCTATTTTAAAATTCTAAATAAAATTCCTTCTAAAGAATTTTTGAGATGTCGATTTGGTTTTGATGAAAACAATTGTTCCTTTTGTGATGATCAAATTGAATCTACAGAGCATCTTTTCGATGATTGTAAATTTGTTTGTGTCTTTTGGGAAGATTTGCATTATTGGTTATTTTCTAAGTTTAAAGATTTACATGCTTTAACAAAAGAAAATGTACTGTTTGGTTTATTTTTGAAAGATGAAACACGTGATTTAGCAATTAACACAATTATTATTCTTGGGAAGTTCTTTTTATAAGAACAGGTTCTTAGGAATTTCTCCCAAATTTTGTTTTTCACAAGGAACTATGTCTTTATTTTCTATCACCTAAGCAAATGAAGAAAAAAATGCTGCAATTCTCTGTGATTTAATAGAACAACTTGACCTTGCTGAAAACCCCTGGATGTGTTTTTTATTATTAATTTTTTTAAAATCTTTTATTACATTTTGTTTATGATGCTTGTCTGTTGTCTGATTAAGGAGGTTTATATTTTGTACCAGGCCATTTATAGTTTACTTTGTTCAATAACGTAAAAAAAAAAGAAAAAAAAGGTTGCTGTTGGGCTTAAATGGGTTAATAAAAAGTAGTCCACGATTATAATATATTACTTATAAAATGAACGTTTTCCATCTGTGATACTGTGGGGTGATATTATGAGAAATGGCATAAATACTTATGCACTTTAAACATGCTGGGTTGTTTTAACCCAACTTTGGGTTGAAAATCAACAAACTAGACAGTTGGATTAAAAAGTGTCATTTATGTTTGTATGTCTTGGGATTTTCCATATTTGACCAACATTGGGTTAAAACAACCCAGCATTTTTAGACTGCATGAACATTTATTTCTGATCAGCAAAGTAGGTTCATTCAATATGAACTTAACATCCTTCAGTTGATGTGTGAGCTTCCAAATTCCTACCTTTGTACCCCCTCTCCTGGACAGATGTGGAAAGAAAGACCAGCATAAACATCATCATCTGGCTCATACAACAGCCCCATCCCCATGACTGATTTATTAAAGCAAATAATAAAGTAGAATAGCATTTGGACTCACAAGCAACTATTAAACGGAAGCAGATTTTGGGACTCACACACATGCATATACTTTAAGTCACACACACACACACACACACAGACACAGACAGAGAGAGAGAGACATCATGAGTTAAGGCAACTGTTGGTGGTCCCAAAGCGCAGTGTGAATGTCACCCACAAGACTAATGGAAACATCTCCCACACACACACACACAGGTTTGTCTTTATGCATTATGGGGACATTCCATAGCTTTCCATGTTGCTTTCCATATTTTCAATTGCCCTACCTTAACAGGAAACTTTTAAAGATGAAAACAAATCATTCTATGTGATTTTTAAGCATTTTGAATAATGGGAACATGAGCAATGTCCTCATATTTCACCATCTCCATGTAATTCCCATATCATTATATTGCGCGCACACACACTCAACATCAAAAGCAGAACAAATCAAACCAAAAACACTATTAGAGACACGTGGAAGATCAACTGTTCGACTTTTACACGGGTTCCCACCTCATATAGCGGTAATTCATCCCATTAAGTGAGTTGTTTTGCTTTTGTTTTCGCAGCACAGTCTCCATGCACACTGCAAATTGGAGCATTCGCTGCATTCTGTATCTCACTGGCCTCTGCCAAGGACAGAAAACATTGTGTTTAACTTTGGTCTCAAAGAACTCCCTGATTCACTCCAGCTTGGGTCATATTTTTAATGATGAATACACCCCCCCCCCCCCCTCCCCTCCTCACAGAAGGCTGAAGTGCTCCGCCAGTCTGACGGCTGTGTGTTTTGAGGGCTAGTTTGTCGGGGATTGGCTTTCACACACACAGGCTGAAAGGGTTACTGTTCAATCTATTCTGCGCTCGCCAGAGTGCGCGGCCGAGTGGCGCCGGCGCGTCACACACACACACATACACTCGCGCACTCGTACACACTCTCAGCCTCCTCCAAAAAGCTCTAGACATCATCAAGAAACAGAGCTGACAACTGCCCCCACCCAGCGCCAAAACACAGCACCAGCAGTGTGTCTGTCACAATAACCTCAGCAATAACATACACTTTCACTCGCTTAAATGACAGGCGTGATTCACTGCGAGCGTGCACGTGAGTCTCTGGAAGACGGCGAGTGTGTGTGTGTGTGTGCTGCGTTTTTACGAGTCTCGCATCTCTTGAACTCGCAGACAGCGTGTTTGCTGACTAATTAACAGTCTGGTACCGTCAGCATCAGTTCACAGTCATTGTAGAGGGTTGCAGTGTTTCTCACGCCGAGACTTTTGGACAAGAATCGGGCTCAGATTTCTGTCTCTCAGACTTTTTTTTCTCTCCCCCCCTTCCCTTTCCCTTTCCAGAAGCAGTACGCCAGGAGCTGCTGGCTCTCCCTGCTCTATTTCACCAATGACAGTGTTTGAAAATGGCTGCATCATATTTTAGAGCTGTGTTAACATCGGCGCGCTTTTACGCACGGCGAAGAACGGACGTTTCCAAGCGGCCCCTGTGGAGTATTTCCACACCTAAAGAGGGTTATTGGAGCACTAGATGTCATTCAGAAACACCACCTATTTAGCATAGGCTTATGCAACATATGCATCAGTCAGTACAGCGGGGAAAAAAACAACATCAGAACACAGGCATTTCTCAGATCCTTCACACTCAGTCCACGTTTAATAGATTTTATTGCTAAAACCATGGCATTTTACACTGACATGTTTATTATTATTAATAATATTAATATTCTCTTAAATTCATCTTTAGAACTTTTCAAGTAGAATTTCTGGTATATTCTATTCTCTTCTCTTTATCTATACTCACAACCGTTAAAACAATAAATAAACCGTACACATGTGTGTCTTTTTACTAAAATACTATATGATTTCCAAAAGAAAAAAAATAAAAGCCGAGTTCACTGTATAACTTTCAGCCCAGCCTCTTTTTTCCACAATTATAGATATTAATATTTGTACAAAACGTCTAGGCATCACCGCAGTGTTCTTCAGTCTCTATAAATAGAGTTCGACAGAAGGAGGAAAGTGAAGTTCTCTCTTTCGTCTTCCCAATAACTTCATAAAAATAACCACGAGCTGAAGTGCTCCTCGTGAGAAAATGGTCCTGATCCTTTAACAAAAATAGCTGCATTCTTCATTCTTCGTCTTAAATATGTACATATATGTCATATATCTTGAATTAAAAAGCTATATATATATATATAAAAAAATAGAATCGCTATGTGGCGCCACACATCCCTCTGTCCGTGGGTAAACAGTGCAATCATTCATATTGGATAAACCCTCTCGCGCACGCGCAGCTCAGCACGAGCACTTGCACTGGGAGATGATGGGATACTGCACCTGTATCCACGTGCAGTATTTCTGCCGCATAAAGCCCTGGCAGTACCACCGCAGGAAGGTCTTGGTCACAGCCTTGACCGGTTTGCAGGACATGCCTTCGGGAAAGGAGCACGAGCGCTCGCTGAAGCAGTTCCCCTCCTTGATGTAGCGCGGCCAGAAGCGCAAGCCTAGGTCCTTCCAGGTGTAAAGCACCGGGCAGTGCGTGTACATCCACAGCCACTGCAGGAACTTCCGCCGCGCCTTCTTGCCCACCTTGACGCGCCTGCCGTACGGCGTCTCCGTGAGATCCAGCTTCTTGAGCTCCGCGGGCATGGGGAGGTGCGGCAGCTCCGGCGGCGCGCTGGCGTTCAGCTGCGCGGGCAGGTGGATGGACATGAAGTTGGCGTCGAAGTTGCTGCCCAGCTTTTTGAGTAGGGTCTTCTCCGAAAGGTCCTGCTCGCGGGGGTCGTGCTCCGGGTCGGGGTCCTCGATGAGGCCTGAGATGGGCAGACCGTCGCTGGGCGAGGGCCTGAGACGCAGGTGGTGCTGGGCCGCGGTGCCGTGCGCGCACAGGAGCAGCAGGAGCAGCAGCGGCAGCGCGCAGGTGATGCTGCCCATGACTCGTCTTCTGTCTGTCTACGGAGTGGAGTTGGCCCTCACTGCGCCCACGTGCATAAATAGTCCGAGGGACAGCACGAGCGAGATCTTTTAATAGATGGCCGCGTGGCCGGGTATGACATGGGACACGAGCTGCTTTTCTTTTTCTTTCTCTTTTATTCAGGGATACTCGCTCAGGTGAGGCGTGCAAAGGCTTCAAAAGCGTATCCTCATCAGATTTTCTTCTAGCGGCTGGTTACCATGGTAACCATGGTAACCAGTCAGGATGGGATGGCACCGTTTCTACAGCCTGCTCGGGTATATGTTGCCGGGTGCCACCCAAACTGGCGTTTGAAATGTCAGCGCGCCCACGGAATGGAGCGCGTCTTAGCCAATGTTATTTTTACGCTCTCTCTCTCTCTCTCTCTCTCTCTATCCTGAGCACAGAGGCTCCAGTGCGTCCCGCCGAACCGGCGCTGCTGACCCGGGACGTGAGCCGCTCAGTCTCTCCACAGCGCGGGCAGATCCTGCTGAACTCCGCGCGCAATCGGAACTTCAGAAGCGCCTAGAACATGTTCGCTGTCAGTCCGGTATAATATCAGGCTCCTGTCAGCTCCTCTACAAGTCAAGCGTCCCCAATAATATCTGCTGCATGTTCTCCAGGCGCGGCTGCGGTGCTTTCAAATCCCCGCCGTGTCACAAATCCGTCCGAAAAACTCGCCTGGTCCTGATCTGGGACAGAAGAGAATGAGCGCGTCTGGAGGAGAACTCCTCTCTTTCCCAAGTTAAATATCCCCTCCCCTTCCCTCCCCCCGCCAGCTCCAAGAACGCGCGCGTGAGTGAGTGAGAGTGTGTGCGCGCGCGCGGGGCCAGCTCACCAAGATCCCTCAGTCTGACTGACAGCAGAACACACACACACACACACACACACACACACACACACACACACACACACACACACACACACACACACACACACACACACACACACACACACACACACACACACAATGAGACCCCCCTCCCAACCTACTGCACACATCCCACCACAACAGCTCTAGATTTATCACAGGCTGCTAAAGAACACCAGAAAACACACATTTGGGATTTTCCATATCTTGCACATTCCGTGACACTTAACCCACCTATTATGATCGTCTTGCATAAATAATGTTCAAGTGGAAACCTTATAATTCATTCATACCACACTGAAATTACACTCTGTGCTGGATGCTTCAGTCACCGGGGACTTCTGCACATATTGGCACATGATGCACACAGAGAAATGTTAAAGAATAATTATTGAAATGCTTTTCTTTCCCCCAATAAAGGCAGTCTGACATGAGCAGTTGTGCCACACACACACAGAGGCGACATCACTTTTCCCAAGGAAAAAGAAAAACAAAGTGAAGTGCTTAGGAATCCAATAATTGGTCCATTAAAGCGCCTCTGGTTTGTGTGGAGGTTTGTGGATTCGGCTTCGACCTTTGCTCTTGCCACTGGCAGGAACCAACATGCATGAACTCTTGGGGTCACCAAATGAACGGCCGCAATTAAGTGTTTAAACGGGCCACATAGAGAGACGTGTCACCTCTCACGGTGCCAGAACTCCAGCTCCACAAGCAGCATGATGCTCCAATGAAAAGCACAAATTCAGCACCGACATCGCCATCAACCAAGCAGAAGCCGAGCGGCTCACAGGTCAACATGAAGCATTATCGCTCTCTCTAAATAAAAACAACCTGAAATGTTCAAATGCAATTGTGCATAAAAAATGTCAAATAAGTCATCAGCAATATAAATGGAGCTGAATGGGATTGCTCAAAAGCAGCAGTGCTGTTTGCTAATATTAGTAAAGAGTATGAATGTTAGACATATTAATGGATGGATACACTATAAAACAAACTATGAAAATTGCTGGTTTAACCCAACTTGGGTCAAATATAAACCCAATATTGGTACAATTACTTTTAAATTGAATTGAAATGACACCCTTTAACAGTTGGACTGGTCCACACGTGAGCCAACATTGGGTTGAATAGGATTGCTCAAAAGCAGCGGTGTTGTTTGCTAATATTATTAATGAGCGTGTTATTTTAAGCGACTCTGTTCTGTTGTGTTGTGTGGTGGATTGCAGAGGCTGGAGGGATATCCCTCTGTGAGCTGTGAGCTTCATGACATGAGGAGTGTGAGGCATGTAAAGCAGGGCCCCAGCAGTCTGTGGATCGGTGGCAGACTGTCTGGCTGCGGTTCTGTGGTTCTGCGGTTCAGCTGCCGGTGCAGAGCTGCATTTTGGCCGCTAGAGAGCACGAGCGAGAGCCCGACTGGAGCCCTCACAAACAGATCATCAGCTTCAGCACACTCACACAGCAAGAGATGTCCTGACATTCTGGCTCTCGGCTTTTCAGATTTGAACTTGAACGGCTTCTGATCTTTGGCAGTGTTTCATTTGAACTGATGATCTGATAATTATTATAAAGTGCTGCAAAAAAAGTTTAGTTTTATTCTTGCAAACTCATTCCTTTTGGTTTGGTTAAAGCCAAGAACTGAATCCATCCACTGCCAGTATCTCAAGTATCTCGCGCTAGCATTCACTTAGAAAATATGGCAAGATTCAAAGTGATATTCAATTCTAAAATACAGCACAAACCTCTCAGATACAAGATACAGGCATTGAAAAGAACCAGAAAATTTTGATCCATGAACTGATCCATAAAATGATCCTAGGGTGTCAAATAAGAGAGACATACAAAAAGGGATGGGGGGAGGGGGGCAGAGAATTAAAAAACACTGTTGGGTCAAATATGGCCAAACCTATCATTGGCTAATGTTTTTTCAATTAAATATAAATTACATTTTTTTCACTTTTAATCCAGTGTTTGAGTAACTAATTGACCCAACATTGGGTTACAACAACCCAGAATTTTTTAGAGTGTAAAGTTGGGTTAATTTTTTTAATTAAATGTAAATTCTACTTGGTGGCGGAGTGGGTAGCATGATCGCATCACTGCAAGAAGGTCGCTGGTTCAAGCCTCCCCTGGGTCAGTTGGCATTTCTGTGTGGAGTTTGCATGTTCTCCCCGTGTTGGTGTGGGTTTCCTCTGGGTGCTCCGGTTTCTCCCACAGTCTAAAGACATGCGGTATAGGTGAATTGAATAAGCTAAACTGTCCATAATGTATGGGTGTTTCCTAGTACTGGATTGCAGCTGGAAGGGCATCCGCTGCGTAAAACATATGCTGGATAAGTTGGCGGTTCATTCCGCTGTGGCGACTCCAGATTAATAAATGAACGATGAATGAACGAACGAATGAACGAATTCTGCTTTTTAATTATAACCAATGATTGTTTGTCCACATCTGACCCAATGCTGGGGTTAATACAACCCAGATTTTTTGAGAGTGTAAAGTTGTGAGATTGACTGACAGAGAGACTGATTGATAAAAATATATATATAGTTGGACTGACAGATATATGGATAGATACACTGTAAAAAACAGTGGTCTGTTGTAACCCAGCATTGGGTCAAATATGGGCAAAGTCAACATTGAGTTAATGTATTCAATTAAATTTAAATTGCACCTTTTCACACTTTTAAACCCAACGGTTGAGTTGATTATCCGTATTTGACCCAACATTGGTTTACAACAACCCAGCATTTATTAGGGGGTGTAAAAGTTTAGAGAAAGATCAACAGATAGATAGAAGATACAGACAGAGAAATATAAATGGATGGATACAAAAAAACTATTAAAAATGCTTGTTTGTTGTAACCCAATGTTGAGTCAAATATGAACAAACCCAACCTAAGTTCAAAAAAATTCAATTAAGTTTAAGTAACACTTTTTTCCACACTTTTAAACTTAACTGTTGAGTTGATGATCCATATTTGACCCAACATTGGGTTACAACAACCCAGTATTGACTCAACATTGGGTTACAACAACCCAAGATTTATAGAGTGTAAAGTTGTAAGAATGATAGACAGACAGATAGAAAAAAAGATACAGAGACAGATCAAATAATGGATACACTCTTAAAATATTCAAAATAGAACTAGTTTGTTTTAACCCAACTTGGGTCAAATATAGAAACACCAAAAGTTGGGTTAATTTTTTCAATAAAAAATTAAAATTCTACTTTTTAATTATAACCAATGATTGTTTGTCCACATCTGACCCAATGCTGGGGTTAATACAACCCAGATTGTTTGATAGTGTAAAGGTGTGAGATTGACTGACAGAGACTGATTGATAAAAATATATATATAGTTGGACTGACAGATATATGGATGGACACTATAAAAAACAGTGGTCTGTTGTAACCCAACATTGGGTCAAATATGAACAAACCCAACACTGAGTTAAATTTTTTCAATTAAAGAGAAAGATCAACAGATACAGTGTAGATAGAAATAAAGATACAGACAGAGACATATAAATGGACGGATACAAAAAACTATTAAAAATGCTTGTTTGTTGTATGTTGGGTCAAATATGAACAAACCCAACATAAGCACAACTTTTCAATTAAATTTAAGTAACAATTTATTTCCACACCTTTAAACCCAACTGTTGAGTTAATGATCCATATTTGACCCAACATTGGGTTACAACAACTTATCATTTTTTGGAGTGTAAAATTCTGAGAATGACAGACAGACAGATAGAAATAAAGATACAGATAAAAACATATAAAGAGATGGATACAAAACTATTAAAAATGCTGGTTTGTTGTAACCCAATGTTGGGTCAAATATGAACAAACCCAACATTATTATATATTTTTTCAATTTAATTTGAATGACACTTTTTAACAGTCGGACTGGTCCATAATCGACTCAACATTGAGTAAAAACCACCCAACATTTTTTGTAAATGTGAGTGTAATGTGAGTGTTAAGTTGAATGATAGACAGATAGAAATAAAGATACAGACAGAGACATATAAATGGATGGATACACTCTAAAAATACATTCAAAAAATGCTGGTTTGTTTTAACCCAACTTGTGTCAAATACGAACAAACCCAACATTAGCACATTTTTTTTCAACTAAATTGACATGACTCTTTTTAACCAACACATGTGATGTGCGTTTTCACCGTTGTAATGTAGACAGAGAGCTGTTCAGAAACGCTGGGTGAAACGCTAGTGTGGACGCGGATCATTTTCATTCTAAAACGCCGTTTTAAAACTAAAACATACTAGTGTAAATGGGGCCT
Source organism: Danio kyathit (assembly GCA_903798195.1). Lineage (NCBI taxonomy): Eukaryota > Metazoa > Chordata > Actinopteri > Cypriniformes > Danionidae > Danio > Danio kyathit. Next base: position 44,528,554 of record LR812542.1, read on the forward strand.
TAGAGACTTCAATGGGAGAGTACAACAAATCATTATTTACAATTCTATTTGCTGAAATAATAAAGAAAAACACCTCGATGGTGTTATCAAGACTTTCAGAAATAGTGTGAGACTGACAACGGCAGCCCAAAGAGAGAACAACATCAAATTTACTGTCCCACCCCCAAAGACACTGCATTACAAACATCTCACTTAGGTGATAATTCGTTTTTTTTTTATGCAAAGATGATATAATGCATACATAAATACATATATTTACATAAAAAAAAATTAAATCTAAAGATTAAAACGTTCAAGGATTTAAGATGCTGATAACCGTTAAACGCGTCATAACAGTCTTGTGAAAAGGCTCCACTGCTAGAAAAAATCAAATGTAAAAGCGTGAATATTTCTTGATTCTGCTCATTGTGACGAGTGTAATCAGAGTAAACAGTTCTCGCTCATCTCTCTGGCTCGACTGCGGCTGTAACTTAAAGCAGATGCTGGAAGCGGCATTGAGAAATCTGGGCTCGCTTATAACGCTGCCTGTTTGAAGATTTCCTCTTTCTTCTTTCTCAAGCTTTTCACTGTACGCCTTGTAAACAGCATCAAACTGACGAATCTCTCTGGCGACAGTCACCAGGTCTGATGTTCAGCGAGCGCTCAAACTTACTATACACTGCAAAAATGACTTATTTAAAATGAGCTAAATGACACAATTCTTGAGTTTTTTTGCAGGCACAACTTCACTGTTTTATGTTCAATCCACTTAAATTTGTCAAAACTAATGAGTTAACTTAATTCCTTAAGTTTCCCCAACACAAATCAAGGGCAAGACCGTTTTCTGCTATTTATAAGGCCCAATCCCAATTCTGTTTACCCCTTTCCCTTCCTCTTCATCTTGGCCCTTGAAGCAGAGTATGAAGGGGAAGGGCTTCAAAATTTACCCCTAAGAAATGGGACACCACTACAAAAACCCGTCATCTGTATGTCATCATGAGCTCTTGCTTCATATGAGATCGACGATGGCGACTGCTGTAGTTATTCCAGTTGTGTTTTTTATTGGTATTTATCTTCAGAAAATCACTGAAGGCAACGATATCATGTTATCATTTACAATATAGTGTGGCCATAAGCTTGTAACTCTGTATTTACACCGTGGGCATATTCAACTACGTTATAGCACAAGAAAACAACCCAGGCTCATTCTGAAAATGCATCCCGTGTACATTTCTGGAGAGTGCCAGCTATGCCCCAGAAGGTTCGTTTTTTTGCAGTTTTCGCGAATCCCCCAGAGGGCGCTGTTTATGCTTTTTCAGATCTCAAATTTCTCTCGCAAGTGCCATTTGTGCCTGCTGTTCTCTTGTAAATCCACCAGAGGCCGCTGTTGACTGACTGACCCACTCTCCTCCTTCGCTAAACCCAACCAATAGTGTTTTCAAAAACACAGATTGACCAGTGCTCACCCACTTTCTAAACCCAACCGACAGTGTTATCAAAAGAAATCCAAAATAAGAAAAGCCCTCGCCTGATTTTTACCAAGTTTTCAGATTTTACCTCCTTGTTATTTATTTGTTTATTTTATTTTTTGGCTTCTGTTTTCGTCTTACCTGCTTTCTTGAGCCATTCTTCGCCGGACACGAACCACGTTGTCATTACCATGCACTTACTATTGACCTTATTCTGCGATGTGGCAGTTTGGTTGTTTTTGAGATCGTTTTAGAACTTATGGGAGAAATGACTAAGGTTCAACCCCAATTTTACCTCTCAGCCGTTCCCCTTATCCCTACTCCTTGTTTTGCGCGTTCACGTGAAGGGTTTGAGGTGTCCCAATTCTCTTTATCTTGAAGGCATAGGGTTAAGGGGAAGGGTTAGAAATTTTCCAGGACCACACTTGAAACCAATGGGTACGAAAATTTCCCAGAAAAAAACATCTACAACGGCTACATGGCTGTCAAGTCAACAGATGCACAAATTAGTATTTTTTGGCATTTTTAAGAATTTTTACGACAAACAAGCATTTGTTTTAATACATTCGTAATATTGGTTGGGTTAAGAGAAGGAGAGTGGGTCAGTCAGTCAGTCAGTCAGTCGACAGCGGCCTCTGGTGGATTTACGTGAGAACAGCAGGCAAGAATAGCACTCGCGAGAAAAATTTTAGATCTGAAAAAGCATACACAGCGCCCTCTGGTGGATTTACAAGAGAACAGCAGATGTGAATGGCACCCACAAGAGAAATGTGAGCTCTGCAAAAGCATAAACAGCCGCCTCTGGTGGATTCGTGAAAACAAAAACTACACACAAAAAACCACACCTCCCTTCTGGCGCTCTCCAGAAATGTATATAGGAGTATGTTTACAGAATGGCCCTTGGTTGTTTTGTTATATTATTCTCCTTTTTATGTATAGTCATGAACACACTTGTTTGTAGAGCAAGACCGTTTTCTGCCATTTATTATTCCTAGTCATTTCTACTATAGACGAATGAATCGGAAGTTCTAAAACAATCACAAAATAAACTATGAAAATAACCCTGTATAGGTAATATGATAATTATTATTTTACTACCAATTGACAAATAAAAACACTTTATTTTAAGGTGATGTAGTTACAGTGTAGCTATTGATTTAACTACTGAGTAATATCAATTAATTACATCTACTTACTATATCTACTTGCATCTACTTTACGGTTCCAGAAAGCAGGTGAGACAAAAACAAAAGCTAAAAAATAAAAACAAGTAAATAACAGGGTGAGAATGTGGTAAAATCTGAAAATGTAAAAATCAGGCTGTCGCAAGGGCTTTTCTCTTCTTTTGAAAATACTATTGGTTGGGTTTAGGGAAGTGGGGGATCGGGTCAATCTGTGCTTTTAAAAAACACTATCGGTTGGGTTTAGGGAAGGAGGAGAGTGGGTCAGTCAGTCAGTCAGTCAGTCAACAGCGGCCTCTGGTGGATTTACGTGAGAACAGCAGGTGCGAATGGCATTTGCGAGAGAAATTCGGAAGTTCTAAAGCAATTGCAAAATAAACTACTAAAATAACCCTGTATAGGAGATATGATAATTATTATTTTACTACCAATTGACAAATAAAAACACTTTACTTTAAGGTGATGTAGTTACAGTGTAGCTATTGATTTAACTACTTAGTAATATCAATTAATTACATCTACTTACTATATAGTTGATGTTAGAATGTGGGTTAGATTCAGGATTAGTTACATGTAATTATGTATAATTGATAGTAATTACTATTGAACTTATTCTTGAGGTTGGAGTGGTGCAGCCATTGGACTCTTATTGGCTGGAGACTTCCAGTTTCATTCCTTTCCATTGATTTCTAGATGTTAAAAACAGCTTGTTCTCCTGCAAACTGACATTTTCTCCCAACACAGGCTCATTCTGAAAACGTAGCCCTATATATGTTACTGGAGATTGCGAAGTATGTAGCCAGATGTACGTATGGCTGCATTTTGTCTTTTAAACAAATGTTACGAGGCGGTATGACACCGTTCCTTTCCATGCTACCAGCTGACCGCTTACCATGTGGACGACTATCCCACTGCTACCAGTTTGTCCAGTAGCTCGCCATGTACATCAGCGGACTTGAGATGCAGAGAGGAGATGACCATGACAACGAAGCAGGTAAGACAAAAACAGAAGCTAAAAATTAAATAAACAAGTAATAACAGGGTGAGAATGTGGTAAAATCTGAAAATGTTGTAAAAATCAGGCTGTCGCAAGGGCTTTTCTCTTCTGTATTGCTTTTGAAAATACTATCGGTTGGGTTTAGTGATATGGGTGATCGGGTCAATTGGTGCTTTTGATAACACTATTGGTTGAATTTAGGGAAGGAGGAGAGTGGGTCAGTCAGTCAGTCAGTCAACAGCAGCCTCTGGTGGACTTATACGAGAACAGCAGGTGCGAATAGCACTCGCGAGAGAAATTTGAGATCTGAAAAAGCGTACACACCGCCCTCTGGGGGATTTGGAAAAAAAAACATAGCTCCTGGGACGTATTTATCACTCTCCAGAAATGTATATAGCAGTACATTTACAGAATGAGCCTGGGTTTGTTTCTTCTTATATTTTTCTCCTTTTTCTGTATACTCATGAACATGTTTGTAGAGCAAGACCGTTTTCTGCCATTTATTATTCCTAGTCATTTCTCTGATTGGCGATTGATTAGAAAGTTCTAAAGCAATCGCAATATAAACTACTAAAATAACCCTGTATAAAATAACAGTGTAGCTATTGATTTAACTACTGAGTAATATTAATTCATTGTGCTTGATTAATACATTGTACATGTGCTTACTATATGGTTGACAGGGCTGCACAATATATCGTTTCAGCATAGCTATGGCAATGTTTGCATCTGCAATGTCAAGTTGGCTTTATAGTTGATCAGCACCACAATCAGAACGTGATTTTTTTTGGGTCAGCGCAAAATTTAACCCTAAAATAGATTAGAAAGATTTTCATTTGTATGTGTTTTTAGGATCTGTGACTGTAAGAACGTACACCAAGAGGCTTTAAAAGGTATATATATATATACAGTAAACTTAAATTAATTGCATTTAATTATTTATATAAACACTTCACACATAATACAGTGTTATTTTATATATTATTATTGCATTTCTGCACCTCAACACTGTTAGATTCCACAGAAAACCATCAAATAATTTGTATCTATGTAATTGTATTGTATTTTATGCATATACTCCTCTACAAAATAATCCCAATCAATATAAAATCATGAATTCATTCCAAATGGAGTTATAAGTCATCTTGTGAAATTATATTCATATCACAATATACAGTTGAAGTCAGAATTATTCGCCCCCTTTGAATTTTTTTTCTTTTTTAAATATTTGCCACACGATGTTTAATAGAGCAAGGAAATTTTCACAGTATGTCTGATAATATTTTTTCTTCTGGAGAAAGTCTTATTTGTTTTATTTCGGCTAGAGTAAAAGCAGTTTTTAATTTTTTAAACACCATTTTAAGGTCAAAATTATTAGCCCCTTTAAGCTATATTTTTTTCGAGAGTCTACAGAACAAACCATCGTTATACAACAGGGCTATTCAATTGGCGGCCCCCAAGGCAATTTGTGCCGGCCCTCCAAATAGTGTGACCAAGGCTTCTCAACGCCGCGTTTCTGTTGCACGGAACAAAACTGCTGCAACTAAAGTTATGCCTACTGTGTTCTAGTTAAAAGTTCCGAACTTATACAAAGACTTATACGCACGCACATTGGATTAACTATAGCAGCAGGCCATTCACATATTGAATCTTTTCCGCGCGCAAGTTCATTATTTCCAATGGAGACGTGCGCATAGAGCGGTGTGCGCACAGCTTGCAAGCGGACTGACGCACTCGCGCCCTCCAAGCGCACACAGTAGAAATGATCTCATGCTGTAGTGGTCAGAGTTGTGCGTGGCTTTCAGTGCAATGTAAACAAAAGATATGTTAGACAAATGATTACATATTATTACAATGATTATGTATATGAACGCAGATAATAACAGTTCATTTAAATTCTTAACTATTATATAGCTTAAATTAGTTCATTAGACAAATTCTTTTATTTATTCTTATTTTTATTTATTTATTCATTGTTCTATAAATTATTTTCATTGTAAAATTATCACTTATGTTTAAACCAAAAACTTTTTTATTTATTTTTAAGCACAAAGAGAGAAATGGACTATTGTTTGTTTTTATTAATATTTTGTGCTGCATTTGGTTACTGAGCAGCAATAAACAACACTTTAATATATAAGCAGTTTTCTTCTGATTTTCTAAACTAGTGGTGTTTTAAATTTAATAAATGCATAATAATGGTGATAACCTCGAAACCGTGATTATTCTTCAGACTACAATCATAAAAAAGCCAATGTGGGTGTCTTAAGGAGAAAATACAGCATATGGGCTCTTATATTGCTGTTGTCATCACTTATATAGCAAGTCATATCTCTCCGGCCCTTCATTTGGGATGCTTTTCATATACTGGCCCCTATGACAAACTAATTGAATAGCCCTGTTATACAATAACTTGCCTAATTACCCTAACCTGCCTAGTTAACCTAATTAACCTAGTTAAGCCTTTAAATGTCACTTTAAGCTGTATAGAAGTGTCTTGAAGAATAGCTAGTCAAATATTATTTACTGTCATCATGACAAAGATAAAATAAATCAGTTATTAGAAATGAGTTATTAAAACTATTATGATTAGAAATGTGTTAAAAAAAATCTTCTCTCTGTTAAACAGAAATTGGGGAAAAAATAAACAGGGGGGCTAATAATTCTGACTTCAACTGTATATCACAGACCAACTAAATATCGCAATGTCAGTTTTTGTCCAATATTGTGCAGCCCTAATGGGTGATGTTAGAATGTGGGTTAGATTCAGGATTAGTTACATGTAATTATGCATAATTCACTGTAATTACTGTAGCAAGTGCATATAACATGTCTAAGTACATCAGCTTAAATTAAAGTGTTACCAGTGTAAAACAAGCCTGTATAGGAGATATTCGCGCGTGCTCGTGTCTCCAGATGATGTCATGCCTTACGTTCAGCATATGGACGCAGCGGCACGTGATTGACAGCTCAGACTGTGAGGGTTTTCAGTGACACAGCATGAGGGCCGGTTTCCTCTAAATGTGTGTGTGAGAGACTGAACTCTCACAACTCAACCTCTGCGCTGCTATTCAGGCCCGCCGTGTGGCCCGGAGAGGGGAGGAGAGGACACGGGAAGAAAAGAGAAGGGGGGAAAGAGAGGAGGGGGGGTGTGCACAGGGGGTCAATAATGATCTCTCGGCCTGCTTTAATTGGGATGCGGTCAGTGTGTGTGTGACTTCACTGCATTCCAGCTTGATTACCCTCATTCATGATGCCTAAAATTAAAATGAATGCGAGAAAATATCCCGCTGAGAAGGAGAGCGGGGGGAAAGGAAGAGACCCGGGGAGAGAGGGCATTCCCAAAGTGAGGAGAGCGGGATGACATCACATTGCGGGAGCCAGATTCAGAGGATATTGCAGAATGTTGAAGAGCATTTTTTGGGGGGCGAGATGTGTTTACATGCGCAAAAATAAAACTTAGTGATGGCTTGGTTCTACGTTTTTCCTTAAAGGGTTTCTATTTTACCCCTTTTACAAGATGTAAGATAAGCCTTTGGTGTCTCCAGAATGTGTCTGTAAAGTTTCAGCTCAAAATACCCATCAGATAATTTATTACACAGTGCAGAATATGCCCATTTGGGGCTTTAGAGCAAAGAGATAGATAGGCTAAGCTTATTAGCATGACTTAAAGGGCACCTATGGTAAAAAATCTACTTTTCAAGCTGTTTGGACAGACATATGTGTAGGTATAGTGTTTAGACCGTCATATTGGGGTGATATAAACACACTCAGTCCTTTTTTTCACATAAAAACGGTGGACCAATTGGAGCGGTTTTGAGACCGACCGCAACTTGACGTAGGAGTGCGGTGCCCCCGCCCACCAATATTGATTGACAGGTGCGCATTATCATATGCTCAGTATGTTGTTTCACGTCCGCCATTTTCAGCGTGTGAGTCAAAGCGACGTCACCAAAAAAACACCCTTGCTCTGTTTTTAGATGTAAGGCTCATTGGGCTCAACATTCACCAAGTTATCGCTCTCCTCGCCGCCAGTGTTTGTGAGTTTTGGTGTGTTTGCATACATGTGTACTTTTCATTGCGTCTTCCTTAAACTTCAGCGGTTTGCATTTCCCGCGGTCACAGAAGCTCCCTGTCATCTAACTAGATTCAGCTGGAAAGTGCGAGCGCGTTGCCTCATGTGCGCGTCCCTTCATTGGAAATAACAAACTAACGACGCGCAGCGCCATGCATTTCGCATTGTAGCGGATGAAAGTGAGGACCGGGAGGGTGTCGCGGATAAAAGTGAGGACCGGGGGGTTTGCTCACTATTCTGCCACCTAGGTCGCCTCTATGGACGCGCTGGCCCTGCTCAGGACACTGTTCATGTTTTTGCCGCGCCACAGAGCGTTATCTGAATAGTTTCATTTTAAATAACATGCGAATGTGCGCGTCTGGTATGCCGTGTCGTGGCTCTGAGCGGCGCATCCGGTGTATGACGCCCTTTAGTTATAGCCTCAAGCAGGTCGTACACCAAAAGCGCCGCTCGGCGACAAGCAGCATCGCGCCACGCAGCGGCATGCATTTCTGAAATCTAAACAGAAGTTTCTATCAGATGACACACACTGGCGCTGCAAGTGTGCTATACTACTGTCATGTGCGCGCCGTGTCGCGGTGCATCCGGTGTGTGATGCCCTTCAGTCAAACTTAATTCAGTGTGCTTGGTTATTAGTCTTGGTGCACAAGCTCGGAGCTTTCAACTAGCACACAGTTGGCTGTAAAACTGTACAAAGACACAAATGATTTTGTAGTCTCTGCTTGGTCTGTGTCCGAGTTGTACATGTACAGCTGAATGGTGGTGCTCTCTCTCATGTTGCTTGCTTCTCTCTGTCTGCCTGTCTCCCAAAGAGGGGAGCTCTTGTCTCCGCCCCCTTGTTAAGTTGGGCGGGAAGTCGAAACTAATTTTCATGTGAAGCAACACGCCCCTAAAACAGTGAACTGTGTACACGCCCCCAAAATGGCACTTTTTAACACATCATAATAAAAAAATCTGAATTGTGTTTTGAACTGAACCTAAACTGGCACACTCAGAAGAACTATAATATTAATATGAAATCCTAAAAAAGGGGTCAAATAGGTGCCCTTTAATATGTTATTATGAAACAGCATGTTTCTAGTATGAATTAGCATGTGTACTGGAGGCTCACTATGAATTAATCATTTGAATCAGTGAGTTGTTTACTGGAGCATCACTCTGAAGGAATCATTTGAATCAGTGAGTTGTTTACTAGAGACTCACTGTAAATTAATCATTTGAATCATGAGTTGTTTCCTGAAGACTCATTCTAAAACAATCATTTGAATCAGTGAGTTGTTTATTGGAAACTCACTCTTAATTGGTCATTTGAATCAGTGAGTTGTTTACTGGAGGCTCACTCTGAATGATTCATTTGAATAAGTGAGTTGTTTTCTGGAGACTCACTCTGAATGGATCCTTTGAATCAAT
>LR812542.1:44540164-44547664 GCA_903798195.1 Danio kyathit
ATAGATAGATAGATAGATAGATAGATAGATAGATAGATAGATGAGGTTGAATGATTTACTCTACAGTGAGTGGATTGGTCATTTGCACAGCTTCATCAGTTCACTAGCTCATTCGGTTTAGTTCATAACTTCAGTTCAGACTCTGCTGAAGTTCATTTCTATTGAGCAAAAACCCCAAAACCACATCCAACTCCTCCACGGACAGACAAATGACTAGTTACTGAAACCCTGTGGTGTTGAGTCTGGTTAGGACACGCTGTCAGCATAACCGAAACACACTTAAGAACTTAATCCCACAGAGTTGTACAAACTCTTCTGCTCTCTGTCTGCCGTCACGCTCTATCTGTGGATGCGCACGCGTGTGTACGTGTTTTTGTGACATATGAGGACACAAATCTGTATAATGACATAGGTATGACACAGGTATTACAAAACGCAGGTGAAATATGAGGACATTGGTGACGTCCTCACTTCTCAAAAAGCTTATAAATCACACAGGATGAGTTTGTTCAGGGAGTAAAGCTGTACACTGTCTCCTGTGATGGTTGGGTTTAGGGGTACGGTGGGGTGAGGGCAATATAATATACGGTTTGATCTGTATAAAATGAATGGAAATTTACCCACTTTTCACAAAAACAAACATGTGTGTGTGTGTAAGGCTCTGTGAGGTGAAAGTGTAGCTCTGAGGAGTGTGTGAGTGTGTGTGTGTGTGTGTATGTAGATGCCGATGGCGTTAAACACATACTGTGAAATGCCTCAGTGCAGCGCCAGCATGCAGATCAGCACAGGACAGAGACGGAGTGTGGACACAGAAGATGTCCTGAATATTGACTCACACTGGTGATCTAATCAAAAGACACATAAACCAGCAGCTGCAGACAAACACGCACACACAAAACACACATACCTCATTTAGTACAAGGAGCCAGCAGAAGCACACCACTGCTGGCATACACACACTGTAACAAAAAAAATTGACTTAAAATTGTAAGGCAAGTTGCAGAGATTTTTTTTTAGTTGACTCAACTTAAATCCAGTCAAGTGCAGTACTTGGGTTAAAAGTTGAGTCAACTCAGAAAAGCTGTGCAGCAAGTCAACTTATTTTAGTGCTGGGCAAAGATCAATTGCAATTATTAATTCATAAATTTTCCTTCAGCCTAGTCCAATTATTCATCAGGGGTCGCCACAGCGGAATGAACCGCCAACTATTCCAGCATATGTTTTACACAGTGGATGCCCTTCCAGCTGCAACCCAGTACTGGGAAACACCCAAACACACTCATTCTCTCTCTCTCTCACACACACACACACTTATACACTACGGACAATTTAGCTTACCCAATTCCCCTATAGCGCATGTGTTTGGACTGTGGGGGAAACCGGAGCACCTGGAGGAAACCAACGCCAAGGGGAGAACATGCAAACTCCACACAGAAATGCCAACTGACCCAGCCGGGACTCGAACCAGTGACCTTCTTGCTTGCTTTTATAACTGTCTGTCTGTTTTCCTGTTCATGATTCTACAGTCTAAACTGCGTCTTACTGTGTATATTTGATATTCTTAGACGTTTTTTTTTACTTCTCTCAGAGGGACGAGTTGAAGATCAAGAGTTGAATATCATTACTGTGCTGATGCTGAGTGTGATGGGTCAGTGCATTAACATGTGTTCTCTGGCAGGAGTGAACCTCAGCGCTGACGGGGTGATGGAGTTTTGTTCACATGTGTGATTCAGGATCATACAGTGCTTATAATCTCACACTTAGTTTACAGTCCACTTGCAAGATCATTCAAAGTGCATATTACTCGATCAAGAACAAGATCAAGTATATTGCATAATATATTAAAATCCTCATTTTCATCATGTATTTTATTGTCATTATTTAATTTATTTGCGATTAATCACAATAAACACATTTTGTTTTACATAATATGATGGACAGATAGATAAACAGAACAGTAATGCTGGATTGATGGATGGATGGAACAGTTACTTTAGATGGATGGATAGATGGATGGAATAGGCAAAAAGGATATATGGACAGACAAACAGATGGATGGATGGATAGAAAAACAGACAGACAGAAAAACAGATGGATTGATAGACCTTAAAGGTGCTGTATGTAAGTTTTTGACTCTTCTAAAGCATAAAAATACCATAATATGTGTGCAGATATTTAAGAAACATCCCAAGTGAACATACTTGTTTAACTGACAAACAATGCTGAAGTCAGATATTCTGCTTTAAAAATGTTTTTTTCCGTGCAGGAACGCTGTCTTTGTTTAGGTAATTTTCACATGCACATGCCAGTTTAACCAATTATAATTCAGCACCCCGGGTTGCCTTGTTGGAAAACAGCATATTTCATTCATTCATTCAGAAAGACTCTGAAAGCATGCGTCCATGAGCGAAATGCTACAGTGTAGTGGAAAGTATCAGATGTCAAAATGAGACAGATTCAGTTCCACATGACGTTAATTAGCAAATGACATAAATATTAGGAACGTGAGCAGGTTACATCGCGTGTCCTAACAACACGCTGTGACGAGATTGTTATGAGTGATGAGCCATTTGGCTGTTTGCACCACAAAACACGGCAGAAATTTAAATACAGCCTTTCAGAAGCACAGAATATGCACTCACTCACAAAACGGTAAGGTTTAGAATCTATTTAATACATGTTAACCCTCTTTAACATCATTAAAGGTGAAGTGAACTTTCTGCTTTCAGTATATGGTAATACACGTCATGTAAAATGCATTCAAACTCGCATTGTTAGCATTTAGCACTGAATAAAGCACACGAGGCTTACCTGAGGTGATCTGTCATAGGTTTCTGTTGTTCAGCTGTGAGAAATAGAAGCCGCTTCTAATAAATCAATTCGAGGTGTTGGTTAGAACCAAAACTCCTTTTAATATGGAGAATATTCCCTCAATCGCGTGTCGTTGCTTTTATTTAGAACACAGTTTAAAATCCCTCAAACTGGCAACCCGGCGTACCTTTATTATGATTCAGTACTGCAATACCTAGTTCAACCACTGGGTGTCAAACTTACATACTGCACCTTTAATTACAATGTATTTACATTTAAACTAATCATTTGGTACAATGCACTTGTTATATGCGTACAAGTTTAACAACTGAATTATATTTGTTTTAATGATCTGCATGTCACATCTGTAATAAATGTTTGATATTACCTTTATGTCACGGTTTATGGGTTTGTGTGTTCTTTCTGTATGTTATGTGTCATGCCTTACGTGTTGTCGTGTGCGAGGGTGTGTGTTTGTTCTTGTTCCTGTCTGTTGTTCTTAGGATTCTTCGCAGTCTGTGCGTTCGGTCGATGTCTTCGTTGGAGCCTGTGGGCTCTCTTTTGTTTTGAACATTTCTTTGTTTCCGGAACTTCCAGCTGTATCCTTTGATACTTAATTTTCTATTTTTCATTAAATACTTGCAATTGGATCCTCTCTGTCTAGTGTCGTGACACTTTATGACTACACTGTTGACCCATCCCTCACACCTTGACCCACTCTTAAACCTACCATACCTGTAAATAAATATGTCAATCTGGAGCTGTTTTCAAGGATATAATAATTAGTATACATTAGAAAAAGCTGCAAATAAATTAGCAAACAGTTCAGCTCATTTAAACTATCAGCTATTATAAAGAAATAGAATCAAGTTATCAAATCTCATCTTTTCTTCACTGTATAATTTAAACATTCTGATTAAAGAGCAGCGATTTTTTATTTTTTTGGTTTGATTACATTAAATAACAGAGCTGTCACTTTAAAACTGCACATATATTGAAAGCATTTGACTGTTTTCCTAACTGTTTATGCTCATTTAGGACAAAATTTGTTGTGTTTAAAAGAAAACCCAATAAGATCGACATGTCTAGATGATGTTGTTATTATTATTATATTATTCATTCATTTATTTTATTTTCGGCTTAGTCCCTTTATTAATCTTGGGTCATTATTATTATTATTATTATTATTATTATTATTATGTGTATATGTCTGTTCAAACACGCACCCAAAACCCAGTGTCCACTTGAGTTCAGCATCAAATCCCGTACGTGCAGAATCCGCTTGGGAAACAGCGTCTATTATCACTATGGAGCGCATCAGCTGACAGTCATGCATCTTTTTATGAACTGACTGTTTTGAGGAATGCATAGGGGCAATGGCGCCTGTAATGAAAAGGAAATGAATCGCGCTGTTTTTATGTTTATTCCAAAGTGTTTCTATGCCTAAATAAAATGAAAGCACAGAACTGGTTCACATTTAAGAGCAAGGGCGGCCCCTGGTGGTTCGGCGGTATGGGTTGCATATAGGGAGGATCAGCTCTTCTCAGAAAGAGAAAAAATACGGGAGAAATACGGGAAAATACCTTTACGGGATGACAGCAGGATAGAACTGTAAAATACGGGAAAATCCCGGGAAAAACGGGAGGGTTGACAGGTATGAAACCTACCCATACCACCAAACCTATCCCTAACATTAAGAGCACAGTAAGCACACTGTCCATAGTAGTTAAAGCCACTTAACAAATCCAAAGTGCCTGATAGCCTGACCATTCTAGAGAAGAGAAGTTGCTCATTCCTGCAATATTGAATGTTTACATTGTTATTCACTCAATAAAGTCCCTCAAAAAGAGGGAACATCCACAACATACAAATGCAGAAGTGGACAGGATAATGCAGAGGTTCTCAACTCTTCAAGTTATGGCAAAAGTGAAGTTTATTTATAAACTAATTTCGAGAGGATCACGTGCTTATGATTGCTTGCAGCCGGCCCCGCATTATTCAATTTATGATTCACCAATAAGACGATTCATAAGCCACTATAAATACCCTAAGTTCCATATAACAGCCATCTTCATTTTGAACCATCCCTACTCCTCCTCCTTTCTTAGATGGGTGGCACGGTGGCCCAGTGGTTGACCCACTGTTGCCTCACAGCAAGAACGTCACTGGTTCTAGTCCTTACCAAGCCAGCTGACATTTCTGTGCGGAGTTTACACGTTCTCCCCATGCTCACGTGGGTTTCCCCCGGGTTCCCCGGTTTCCTCTCACCGTCTAAAAACATGCAACTTAAGTTAACTGACTAATCCAAATCGGCACTGTAGACGTGCTCCTAGTAAGTAGTTATCTCTTAAGAGCAATCACTATCTGTTCATTAGCTGCTACAGCAGGGGAGTTCTCCAGATCTACCTGAGCTCAAACTCCCCTCTCGCCTTGCAAATGGGAGGGAGCCCCGGGCTCGAGGATCTTATGAGCTCAGGGCTCTCTCCCAGGACAGCATGCCAAACAAGCTTTAATATCCATCATCAGCTAAGTGTGAACTCTTGAAATACAGTAATCAAACAGTAATATAAAACCTTCAGGAATTCATGTTATTTTGAGATATTTTTTCATGCGTTCTCTAATTATGATCACTGCATTTTTCCTAAAATAAAATGCCTCTATTTTATTTGGTAACACTTTGGGTTAAGTAAGAATTCACACTGTTTACTACTGGCTTATCCCCTGCCTATATTAAGAGACTGTTTATTAGCACTTACAGTATAAGACATGATCTTATTCTACATCCCTAATCCAACCCAAAACCTAAACTCAACTACCACCTTAATAACTATTAATAAGCAGCTAATTATTGAATAGCTAATTACCTTAAATCATACATTAAAACACAGTGTGAGTTTTTATTTTGTAAAACACTGTTCTATTAGCATGGACTATCCATAGCAAAAGATCTGATCTCTGCTGTTTACTGTACACTACCTGACAAAAGTCTTGTCTTGGACCTCAGCTGTAAGAGCAACAAATAATAACTTGACTTCTAGTTGGTCATTTGGAAAAGTGTCAGAAGGTGGATTTTTCTGATGAATCATCTGTTGAACTGCATCTTAATCATCACAAATACTGCAGAAGACCTACTGGAACCCGCATGGACCCAAGATTCTCACAAAAATTAGTCAAGTTTGGTGAAGGAAAACTCATGGTTTGGGGTTACATTCAGTATGGGGGCGTGCGAGAGATCTGCAGAGTGGATGATCAACATCAACAGCCTGAGGGAATCAAGACATTTGTGCTGCCCGATACATTACAAACCACAGGAGAGGGCAAATTCTTCAGCAGGATAGCGCTCCTTCTCATACTTCAGCCTCCACATCAAAGCTCCTGAAAGCAAAGAAGGTCAAGGTGCTCAGGATTGGCCAGCCCAGTCACCAAACATGAACATTATTGAGCATGTCTGAGGTAAGATAAAGGAGGAGGCATTGAAGATGAATCCAAAGGATCGTGATGAACTCTGGGAGTCCTGCAAGAACGCTTTCTTTGCCATTCCAGATGCCTTTATTAATAAGTGATTTGAGTCATTGCAGAGATGTATGATGCAGTCCTCCAAGCTCATGATGGAGTCAGACACAATATTCATTCTGTTTCCACTGCAGCATGACTTTATATTCTATACTGGACATTATTTCTGTTCAGTGATGAGACTTTTGTCTAAGCAGAGTCAGACCTTCCTGTCCTAATGAAATCATTAATAATCAAGGCATGATCATATTTTATTGTGGTCAAATAAGCGCAATCTAGAGGCCTTTGCCTTTCATATAAGCCACTTCTGATACCAAATGATCAACTAGAAGTCAAGTTATTATTGGCTGTTCCTAAAACTTGGATAAGCAACAAGACTTTTGTCAGGTAGTGTGTACTGTATAACATTGTTTTGATAATGGCAAATGTGTGTAAGTTAGTGTCTATGTGTGTGTGTGTGTGTGGATTAAAGCCTGTCTGTGTTACTATAGATATGCACAGTCTGCTTTCATCTCAGTCTTGTTCATCACTCCATCCATCAATCCAATCGTATTTCTAAACAATGGCACAGTGTGTGTGTGTGTGTGTGTTCTTTGAAGTCAGGATTGAAGCGTGCTTAATTCAACAGTATGAGGCGATTCTCACTGACGACCACTGCTACTGCTCAACACACACACACACACACGGTCAGACGTCACTCTGTACGCACGTCCACTCCAGCTGTTGTGTCTCATCCAGGACACTCCCACCGGCTTATGAATGATTATTAGAGTTATATGAACAGAAATAAAAAAACATACACACACTCAGTCTGGCTCCAGTGGATCAGACGCTGCCGGCGTTTGTTTTTAGCATGAGTGTGAACACACACACACACACACACACACACACACACACACACACACACACACACACACACACATAAACAGTTGAGTAAAACCTTCTCTGATTGGCCTCTTCAGAGAGAACAGAATCTTTACTATAGACCATGGCCAGAAATATGGATCAGATGTATAAAGAAACATAAATATAAATGTAAAATGCATGTAAAGTGTTCTTATTTTTACTGGTGAATAGTAAATGGGTCAAATGTTTGGTTGTCACTGATACTAAACACTAAATATTAATACTGATATACTAAATTTCTCAGTTGATGCCTACAGCTGTTTAGGAGTA